>JAVYIG010007980.1:27500-94756 GCA_035222895.1 Strongylocentrotus droebachiensis
CTCTCTCCCTCTCTCTCTCTTTCTTTCTCTCTCCTTTTTACACATTAATACTTAATATTATATTGTTTAACTTTCAAATCTACTATTTATTGCGTTATCTCTCTCTCTCTCTCCCTCCCTCCCTCTCTCTCTCTCTCTTCCATTTTCTCTCTCTCACTCTCTCTCTCTCTCTCTCTCTCTCTCTCTTACACATTAATACTTTATATTGTTTAACTTTCAAATCTACTTTTTTATTGCGTTAAAGTCTATACATGCATAATAGAAAACAACCACCAAACATAATTGTCGTGTTCACCTTGCGTTGTCACCAAATGGCTTTTAACGAAGATCATTGGACTTGTTCATGTCCGTGTCGTTGCTGTATATTGGTCTTGGTTTTGTGTGGTTGTTCGTGATGCTAATTAAGATTCTCTCTTAGAATATCTCTTCTGATCAAGGGCTTACGAGTCCTTCATTAAGATTGCTCGTTAATCAATAGACTTCTTCACAAATTTACATAATTGCCATTGCTAAATTAGTGATGTCACTTCTTATTGTTTCTCTACAGCTGTCCATATCTCTTCCCGTCTCCCCCTCTCTCTCACTCCCTCTCCCTCTCTAACACACACACCAACACACACACACACACACACACAAACCCTTTCCCCTCTCTTTTTCCCTCTCTCTCTATCTATCTCTCTCTCTCTCTCTTCTGTTTTGTATTTTCATCTGTCCGTCTATTTCGTTATACATCCATCTATTCATATATATGTCAGTCTTGCACATGCACGTTATTTTAACTGTCTATCTATCTACATAGAGTGAGCTAAGAATGCTGTAAGATCAGTATGTTCAACGAGTTCATATCAAATCGTGTGAAAAATGAATAACCTATTCAGCCTCTGCTATAACAGATGAAGAAGTCCAAGTGTCTCCTGAGTCTAGATAGAGATCTTCTACCTCCAATACAAACCCTTCTTCGAAAACACTTAAATCTTAGGATCCCATGAGGTTTGTAAGCGTATAATGCCTTCAGCTATATACATGCTCGATTGAAATGTAACAGGTTCCCTTAAGACCCTCAAGTATCCCTCTCAATACACACTCCATAGTCAATATCAAAAATTATACAGGAAAATACGCCTGCTTCAAGAGAAGAGCTCAACTACGATAAGCAGAAAATGGCTCTCGACTCGTGTCGTCAATCGACGTCAAATGTTATAAAATGGAGGCAATAATACACATTTATTGTACGCTAGAGCTGGGTTTGAATCGTTATAAAGCAACTTGACATGCTGGAGTGGATTCAATCATCAAACTATTTTTATGATGGAAAGTTTAAATATAAATCTTCTGCATCGTGTGCATCATCATGAGAGCCACACTTACGACACTATCTCTTCGTGCGTAGCAAGACAAAATAAAAGTGTAAGATATTACACTTGTAAGATACTTTATTAGATTATTATACAATAAATTATTCTCAAAGGAACCACCTTAAGGAAAATCCACCGTAGACAAATGGTCGTTCTGGACAGATTCTACAGCATATATGTCTTCGTAGACAGGATAAAGAAAGATGAACGCTATACAGATGGCCTTTATAGACAGGTCCATACTGAGACCAGGTATCATGACTGTACTGAGTATTGAATCCCTGTTTGTTGTAGAGTGAGAGCTGAGGGGTGTTATACAGGTGGCCTTAGACCAGGTAGCATGAATCCCTGGTTGTTGTAAGTGAGAGCTGAGGGGTGTATTGTCCTTACCACTTATCGTTTTGTTTGATCCAATCAAAGAACAAACAGTACTACGTCATATTTGAATAAGGTAATAGAGTCTCTATCCCCCTCCTAGCCAGGTACGATTACAATGTCAAGACCCTCTCTACACATAAGGAACATGCATTGGCGTAGACACGGGGAGTAAGGGATCAAGATGCCCCAGAGATAGAGTGTGTTTTTTTTAAGAAAAGAAAAGAAAACGAGAGAGAGATAGAAAGAGGAAAAGAGAGAGGGACAGTCAGACAGTGTGAGAGAGAGAGTGAGAGAGTGTGAGAGAGAGAGAGAGTGTGAGAGAGAGAGAGAGGTGGTGGAGGACGAAAGTTTAAAAAATGAAAAATAATAGAGCCTTCTACCAGCCCCCCCCCCCCTCACCTCATCGTGGCATTTTTATTCAAACTTCACCAACCTATTAGGACCCCCCCCCCCCCCCTACCTATACGCCGTCAATGTCTTGGACCGGTCGCGCTAAGACATAAGTACCCTTGTGCGATACCTACTAAAATAAAGAAAATCATATCAATACTACTGCTATGTACAGGTAATGCGTCATGTAAGGGGCATTATACCCCCCCCCCCCCTCAGTTGATTATCATCCACACTCATCAAGAATAGAAGCAGACATTAAGATTGAGAACATTCCTCCTGTTGGGTCAAAAACAATATGTACATGTCAGTGCGACTTAAGTTTGACTTACTGAAAAGCAGAACAGCTCACACAATTTAAACAAATATCTGAACATAGGCCTAGCATTATTATGCGATGATTGTGAACTCTGGGTAGGGGGGAAATATAAGCTGTACATCATTGTCTAAACACAAAGTAAATGTACATGGATGAATGAAACACACTACCTATAAAATAAGTTCAGAAATTCAACTGTTATACTGTATTACAGAATTATGACTGTATATTACCAACATACTTTTGATGTAAGGATGCATTTAGTGCACATAATATACCGTGTGGAGATGGAGGGATATTATATCAACCCAAATACCGATCTAATGTTTTCATAATGACATTTCACGATATCTTTCATTTCACCTGCACGGTAGGTACTCATAAAGTGTTGTCCAATATCTCATGTTTTCCGCCCCTTCTTTTGCTTACCCCCCCCCCCCCCCCCCCCCCCCCCCCCCCACTCCCTCCGCGATACCTCCGCGGTATCCATTTAACACCTGCTAATACATGTGTACTCTGTTTCGTGCTTTTTTCACATCTTATATTTATCTTTTCAATGCTTAATCAAAATAATGATTCTTTCTAACTGAAAAAATATAGGTTTTGGAAAGGATAACAATGGTAATCGTTTAGGAGACTTTACTCAGTTGGCATTAATCGCATGTGGATACAACAATAATATTATTTATGGGGGAAATGTACCAAGCTTTTTACAGCTGCGTGAACAGCAACCGTTACCATTTAGAAATGCTTTATCTTAGCTTTGTTTCATGATGTTAAACAGTAATCCTCGTCTGTCTGTGTGCACATCGCTCGCTCGCTGCGAAGCAATATTCAAACCAAACAAAGACTAGTTAACCATCAACAGCTTTCCTTCCTAGTAACATTAGAATCCAGACGGCCCGAGCTTAACCAGTACCTACTAAAATCTCTCTTTCTCATAGGTATAATACAGGGGACACCCGGTTCCAGACGGCTCCTTAACAGCACCAATTAACGCCTATCATAAAGAAGAATATTTCATCTCCCAGGCTTTTGGTTTCACGTCATGACTTCTGTTATTACAAAGAAGGTAATAATTCTTCCGTGCACTTAACAACCATGAGTGCTGTTTTAAGAAATATTGTTGATTGAGGGTAATAAAACACACAAGGTAACTGACCAAGATAAAAGTAGAGTAGAGTAGAGAGAGAGGGAGGAAGAGAGAGAGGGAGATGGGGGCTTTTCTTACATAATAACATAGAACGTGGACTAAGAGAGAGAGAGAGGGGGGATGGGGTATAGAGAGAGAGAGAGAGAGCGAGAGGGAGAGGGAGAAGGAGGAGAGACAATAAGTTATAGGAAGAGGTGAAGACAAAGAATATGAGATAATGAAAGAACTAGAGAGAGGGACAAACACAGTGATGTGGGAGTATGAAGGTTGACAGATCGAGGGATGTACAGGAGAGCGAAAGAGAGAGAGATGGGATGTATAAGAATGAAAGAGGAAGCGAAACATGTGTGTGTGTGAGAGAGAGAGAGAGAGAGAGAGAGAGAGCGAGAGTGAGAGATAAAAAAGAAAGGAAGGAAAAAAGCATTAAATGACAGAGATCGCGAGGATGGAGGAAGGAATGAAACAAATAAAAAGGTAATAAAGAGACAATGTGAGATTTGACGTCGGATGGGTCGGTTAATAACGTTAAAGAAGAGAGTAAGAATCAAAGAAATAGAAAGGCAGATTATTATAATAAAAGATAATGATAGTAGTGAATAGATGATAATAATGATAGATGTGGCTTGTCCAAATCTATTTGGACCTCATTGATTATACCGGTAAAGCAGTTTATTTAAATCTATATGTTTTCATCTTCAGCTATTCGTGATCATGCTGACAGTATTCTCATCCATATTCTTATCAAGTATATTATATTTCTTTAAAGAGAGACTCTGAATCATGGGTAAAACACAAAACTGCTTTCCATTTTCTCACTTGAGTAAAATGGCTTTCATGATGATGAATTTATGAAGCAGAAAAGTGATGAGCATGGGTTGAGTGCGGAATCAGACACCAGAAATAATATACACTGAGAGTCAGTGTCTCGTAAGGGACTGTGTCTCTCTCAGGGAGTAATGGATTCATAATTCTTCCGAGTTTCGATAATTAGTAGCCGATCGCTAGCTTTCTCTTTGTTTGTGGGATGGCATTAGTAGGGCGTAATGATACCTGAGTGTACGTAAACAAACACCCTAGCTCTGCGGGTATTAACCGTTTAATAATCTCCCTCTTGTTTGGATATAGAGCCCATTGTTTCGCATTACAGGCAGATATGATAAACAAAAGAAACAATGAGCAAATGACAGCCTTCACTTCTTATGGATATTAACATAAGTGTTGTAGAACCATAAAAATGGAGATGTATATATTTACGGTGGAGAGGTAAAACTGGTGTATACGACAGTTATCACTAATGATATGATGATGATGATGATGACGGTAATGATGACTGCTGATTATGAGGAAGATGGCATATTTTCTTGTCTTTTTGTCATGTGTGTCAGTTTATTCAGTCACTTACATAGAATGTATTTCTTTGTTAGTTATCTACGCTGAAAGTTATATGAGTGGTAACGTTGATCCAATCATAAGATTGCAAAATTAAAGTTTAAACAAAGAAATCAAGATTTCTTTACTGGCACTGATTTTTCTTTACCCCAAATCAATGTCGAATAAACTGTCACCGTGATCAATAATACAGAAACAAGGATTGATTAACGATAAAGGAGTATGCTCTATCGCGATGATAACAGGGACAGATGTTAAAGAATAATACCACAAATCTCATCAATCTCTTATTAACCGGCATAAGACTATTAATACATTAACCAAATCACTTTACACTTCATTTTCCCTAAAACTTGTATTTTGTAAACACCTTCAAAAGCTGACAGTTGGTGTCTTTACATTTTTAATCTAGTAAAGATGAGATAATCCTCTTATTCACTTATAATACACTTAAGATACGATTTGAGGCAGATTGCAGGTGTGTTATTGGATTGCGGTTATAGTGTTAAAGTTAAAATGGTATTAAAATAGATGCTCTTCAGAGATTAGGCAATGTTGGGAGCACAAATCATATCATACACACCAATGCATCCCTACTCAATCCCCGCCGTCCCCCACCCTCCTCCCCCTCCTCCTCTCTCTCTCTCTCTCTACTACCTCTCTTTCTCTTTCCCTCTGCCTCTCTCTCTCTCTCACTCTCTCTCTCTCTCTCTCTCTACTACCTCTCTTTCTCTTTCCCTCTGCCTCTATCTGCCTCTCTCCATTTGGAGTAGGTCCATGCTCTCTCTCCCCCTCTCACTCTCTCTCTCTCTCTCGTTGTCTCTCTCTCTCTCTCTCTCCCTGTCTCTCTCTCCAGCCCTCTCCCTCTCCCTATCTCTTCCTTTCTCTCTCTCTCTCTTTTATCTTTCTAATTGTTTGTCCATTTCTCTCTTGAGACCAACACTGCCCTCTCACACTGTCTCCTTTGTGTTCTCTCTCTCTCTCTCTCTCTCCCCTGTGTTCTCTCTTTTGTTCTCTCTAATTATCATCTCGCCTTATTTCTCCATTCCTTCAGCCACTCTTCTCATAATCTAAAGGAAAGTGATTGAGGGGAGTACTTACTGCGCCTTCTTAGAAAATGATATAACATTGATAAGAAAGAACTCAAAATAGTGCTTACAAACGAAACAATATCATCAGTGCAAACATACAAATATACAAATAGTTAAGTCTATTATAATCTATGCTATATCATGTAATGAATCTTTTTCTTTTGAATTCCCTCAATACCATAGTTAATACATCATTACTATGCTACAAAGAAAGGCAGTGGGGGGGGGGGGGGGCTTTCTTAATTCGCTTGTAAGGATCACGATGTTGAGTAGGAGGGTATAGCCCGGATGTATGTCAAGTCTTATGAATCCCAGGGCAGCTCATCGTCATGACATTCACTCACTAGAAGACCCATGAATCTATCCAAGGACCCTAATTTCCTGCAGTATTTGTTGTCTTATTTCCGACAGAGATAATTACTCTGTAGCTTGATGACGTCATGGCTGGTAGGCACATTTCGAGATGTATTCGTGGAAAGCGAGTTATAGCCACCACCTTGTTAGATATCGATTAGCTATCGATATGATAGCACGCCCGTTCTGAGATCGGGATCATAATTAAAAACAAACGATCAATAAGTAGACCCTTTGAGCATGTATTTCTACTTTCATTAAGATTCTCTTGGTATATTAGTATAGGCGACATTATACGAGTCATAAGAAAATATGCCCTTGCACCTCGGCTTGCTTGCTCACATCATGAATTATAATGTATTTCCTTCTTTGTTTATCGGTTACTGGGTATAATAATATGCCAGTTAGCAGTTTATTAACGATGTGGTAAAGAATGGAACATATTCAAGTACAGTTGTCACTGTCTTTTCGCTTTTATCTTTAGTTCTTTTAAAAACTGTCAATACAGGTAGTTTCGAAACCTTGGATTTTTGTTGCCAAAGACATTACTAATAAGTGTAAAGTTGCCTTATGAACATGTCATGAATTAAGAGTATGTGTTATTCGCCTGTATGGTGTTTTTTGTTTTATTTGTAACCTAACACACTCTTGTAACATTATAATCTTGGCGTTTGGGTCCTTGATAATGTGCCTCCTTTGAAGTATTGTCATTCTAAAAACATTGTCTCTAACGTCTCTCAACTTATTATACCATTTCAATGTCTTTAATTAATTTTAAAGTGTTACGTTCAAGATGACAGAGAGGAATATGCTGAGTGAAATGTCAATTTTAAAAGCAAAATTAGAAAAACTTCGAATGTCTGCTTGCGTTTATCAAAGACACCACTAGAAGCAAAGTTACCGACGCAGAATGGAATCTCGCAATATTTTTCCAGCCTGTTACATGTATTCAGCCGCAAAACAACTCCTTCATTTCCGCTTGACATTAATCAAATATTACATTAAATTATCAAAGCCATTATTGTCTACTTTTTCCTGAATTGCCTGCGGTTCGCCTGGCATAGCAGCAAAGCATGAATGACAGTTGGATTCCATCCCACATTATCGTTTCATGTCAATAATTCATAAATACTAATTCTCTCTCCATCTGAGGAATAAACATTCATAAACATGTATATTGTTCGAGGTTCGACCTGACATAGCACCAGATCGAGGTTATAGAATGATGATCTTACCTTGTAATAAGATTGAAGCCTGGTAGATCACCTCCATCATGGCTCTGCTTCAATTCAGGGACCATTCATCAGCTCTCAATCAAATAAAACACCTTCTTTTACAAGACCTTGATTAGTTTCCAAATAATAAATTCCGGTGCTATGAAATCAAAGTCATTTAAGATTCCATTTGATCAAAATCCGCAAACAAATGTGCGATGATTGAAATAAGTCCAACTAAGATAGAAATATTGATAGTTTAGGTCCAGGAATGTTACAAGTGAGATATAAAGCTGCTGCAAGGCTAAAACGTAGGCGGTTTGTTTATCACTCGAATCAATCAAGAAAAAAAAAGTGTATGAAATGTTGATGACGCGAACAACTATCGGTGACCATTCTTCTCAAAAAGTGACATATTATGAGAAGCGATAGAGCGGGCACAATCTTCCCTCCCGTTCAATCCTGGAAACACGCATGCGCAGAGGGGCCTACTAATTGGCCTGGTAACCACGCCCTGTAGTGGAAAGATATGTCGTGTGTTTTTTTTTTCACTCGACGGAATATAACCCCGGCGCGTGACACTTTACTCGCAAAATAAGCAATAATTACACACTTTTATTAACTTGGTCATACATTTTACGATCAGACAGAAAGGCAATAATTGCTTTTAGGTTAATAATTTCGATAGTTTATGGTTCTAAAAGGCTATAAAGGTTCTACTGTTTGTAGAAATGAAAGTATCTTGCATAGGGGTATGAATGATAAACGGTTTCACCAAGCATCGGGTAGGGAGGCACGCAGGCAGGCATCTGCATTCATTGTTCGGTCGGAGCAGGCTGCACGCGCCTGTCGTGTGCCAGGCCAGCAGACGTGCGACTCATTATATTACACGCATGGTAGCTTATTAAGCGTGGAACAGGGGGAAGTCAGAACGATAGAACAATAGTATCACACACAGTCTTCTCAATACCAGTACAATAGGGGAGAGAAAAATCAGTTTACGCTTTAAAAAGAAGGCCAGACATTCCAGCAGAGAGGTTTGTTAATATGCTTTGAATTTTCTATACATCAGAACAAACCAGAGGTACAACTCATGACTGGCGACAGTTAGTTCTTCCACCGACATTTAAAAAAAAAACATTAACCAATTTTCTAACTTTAAACTCTGGACCTAATATTACACCTAATCTTAACGCTATCATGATTTTATGGTCTAAAATTGAACTCGATCAAGACATTTGCAAGCCTAAACCTAATCCAGTATATTTGACAAAATAAAGTCCAGAGCTAATCTCGTAGGCGGTTAGGTAGTGGGATCTTGATTATGAGAACGATTTAATCATGAGTCTGTAACCATAAGTTTCAGGGTAAAATGTCGAGATGTCGTTGGTAGACGAGTGGTTTGAACTCTTGACTTGAGATGCGTAGGTCATGGGTTCGAGCCCCGGCGTAGCACTAGTTTCCTTGGCTGGACATTAATCTTCATCTGACACTTATAGGTACCGGTAAGGTGTGCCGGGATCTGAGCATCTTGCGTGGGGGATATCAGGATCCAATACTACATGTATAAAAAGCTTCCTTAATTTGCTTTTTAGTGCATTTTTGGTGATTTGCTGATCGGATTAAATAATCTAAAGCAGACCATACATCCATGAATCGCAATACGTAATTAATTTTGATCATCATGCACAGGTACAAGATAAGACAAAGACACAAGGCAGTATTATGATTTAAGAAGAGAGGGGAGCGGAGAGAGAGAGGGAGACAGAGATAGAGATAGAGAAGGGGAAAGAAAGACAGACAGGCAGACACATTTACAATTTAAAATAGTCCTGCTTTTTTCTGTCTTTCTTTTTCCCTCTCTTTCTCTTTTACTATCTCTCTCAATCTTGCTAACTCTGCCATTCTCTTTCTCTCTCTCTCTCTCTCTTTCTCTCTTTCTCTCTCATTATATCTAACTCTCTCTCTCTTTCTTTCCCTCTCTTTCTCTCTCTTTCTCTCTCTTTCTTTCCCTCCCGTCTCTCTCTCAATCTCTCTAACTCTCTCTCTCTCTCTCTTTCTTCCCCCTCTCTCTCTCTCTCTCTATCTCTCTCTCTCCCTCTCAATCTCTCTAACTCTCTCTTTCTCTTTCTTTCCCTCTCTTTCTCTTCCATTGTCAATTGCAAGTAAGTAATACACTTTGCCCAGTCCCTTCTGCTTCTCACTTGTCGTCTTATGTTTATAAGTAAATACCAGCTGGTTTACTAACATCCAATTAATAAGAGCCTATACCGATTTATATTAATGACAAAACAGGTCAAAACATCAAGCCAAAGGATGTTCAGTAACTGAGCTGATGATGATTGGAAAGGTTTTACAACTTGTTATCAACAATGAAATCGAGATTCGAGTATACAAAAAAAAGAAGACACTAGATTAGTGCCTTGACCCATTATACCCATTTAGCCTATGCAGTTGGTCACCAGTTTGTTATTCTATTTTTTAATCATATATAAAACATATTTATGATTTCATGATGACAATCGCACGCTTTTTGTGAATGCTTACCAGAGCTAAATTTTGGCTTTAAAATGAAAGCTTGACAACGACTATAGTGCATGACCAGACGGCGTTTTAGCTTTGGTAATGTTGAGTGTTTTAAAGGATTAAAATAATGTAAAGTTTCAACAGTCTTTTTATTCCTATGAATGAATATCATTGAGCATGCAATGTCACAATTTGCACAAAAGTGTGACACTGTGGACCACATTTTTGTGTCACATGACTGTGCAATAAAACATCTGCGAAGCCTATGTGCAGTGCCCCCTTCCTCCCCCTCCTCCTTCTTCTTCTTCTTCTTCTTCTTCTTCTTCTTCTTCTTCTTCTTCTTCTTCTTCTTCTTCTTCTTCTTCTTCTTCTTCTTCTTCTTCTTCTTCTTTTCTTTCTTCTTCTTCTTCTTCTTCTTGTCATTCCAATACTTCTTCTTCTCTTCCTCCTTTATTTTCTTCTATTACTCTGTCTTCTTCAAATTTCTTCAAATTCGTTTTTGTTTTGTTTTGCTTTCTTTGGTTTATTTCCTTTTAGTTATATGTGAAAAGTTGTTTGATTGAGAAATTATAACACTCCTATGTTTAATTACTATTAACCACTCACTCGAACTCTCTAAAAAGAAACTTTCTACAGTGCATTGCATGAGCAGAAATCAACTTTCCCTTTAACAAATTAATCTTGACAGCGGCTGCATGACTATTAGACCAGACATTATTAATGTAATCATATGAGTTCATTGATTTATATGGGCCTATTCTCAGATCACAAGTTATCACAATAGAACAAAAGCTTTGAATATGAACATGGTCGAATTGTTTGTATGAATGCAGACCAAGAAGGAGGCGAGTGAACAAAGCTATTATAGCTTTGAACAATAGAGGACGCTTTATGACTTTCTTGAAAACCGTGGCGTGTTATGAAGCTCAGCTGCGTAAATAAAAGATGGAAAAAGAGACGGAATGATATGAGAAGGTATCTTGAAGCGTGTAGCTACATTGTCCATTCTCAAGCCTAAAACCAACAAGTTGGTTTCCTTGTTTTTAAAATCGATTTATGGGAAGGCTACGTGTAATTGATTCCAGAAGAAAATAACATCCAAAAGAGAGCTAGGTCGGAGAGAGTCGGAGAGAGAGCAAGAGACGGTGAGAAAGAGAGTGATAGGCTATAATGTATAGAGAGGAAGAGAGAAGAGAGAGAGGGGGGGGGGGGAGAGAGAGATGGAATTATACACACATATATCAAGAGAGAGAGAGAGGGGGGAGGAGATATAGAGAGGGGAGACTGAGCAAAAGGGATGAGTGAGAGATAGAATTAAAGAGAGAGGGGTAGAGAGAGAGAGAGGGAGAGAGAGAGAGAGAGAGGGGAGAGATGGAGAGGGAGAGAGAGATGAGAGAAAGACAGTAAGCGAGAAAAGAGAGATATTCTAGGCGGAACATCATAGAAAAAATAATAATATAAAGGCAGGGATGAAGAAAGGGAGAAAGAGTGCGATGGAGAAATGATGACTACAGTAGAGGTTGAGGAGAGACGTGAAATAAAAATAGATGTAGGGGGAGATTAAGACTTGATAACAATAATAATAACGTAAACTAAATAATAATTCGATCACAGCATTCAATATACGTGAGGGAAGATGGACATAATATAAGGAGAGGGACATAATAAGGGTAAAACACCTTGTCCAAGGATGTAAGCCACCGATCAAAGATCGAACCCAGAACCTCGAGTATGAGATTCAAGAGCCTTGACCAACGTATCACAAGCGACTCGGAAAATATTATACACAGCATTCTTGATCGTTAATGTACAAATCGTTCGTTCGTGTCTCTTAGATCAAAATTAATGTTCAAATGAATTATGGCGATATCCATTCTATTAAATAAAACTAGAGCAATGTGAAATAAGGAGCTTGCACTAGATTGATTATTCTTGTGAAAACTGAGTTCCAATATTTTTCTAAGATTTCACACAGGATGTACCAGGAGCCGGATCCAGCCGGCGGCGAGGGCGGGGGGGGGGGGGGGTGGGGGGGGGGGGTATTAATCACATTTTTTGTTTACTCCCCCCCCCCCCCCCCCCCCCCCATGGATCCGTCACTGGGATGTACACTGTCACCTAAAAGGTTCGAATAAATTTGTCTTCCCTCCAGTTCATGAAATATGACTTATTAATAGATGTAATGTACAGCATATCTTTCGGAACTTTATTGATCAAATATGAAGACTAAATCATATTTCCACTATTATGTCGTAAAACAAGATAAGAATAAACATAATAATCCAACTATATGGGCAGCATAACATTTACCTGTAACATAATTTATGTATCGATGCTGAACTCGGACAATGATTTTAAATTAAATGACAGATAAAGAGCGCTAGGCCCTATATTAAATGAAACAAGCCCGCTCTTTTCGTCCACAGCTCATTTATACTTGAAATATTTTAATTACATCAAACCTTTATGATGTTTACATTCTCTAGTGTTACTTGGTAGTCCTCCAGCAATAAAGGCATATTGTAAATATTGTTTGAACAGCGTGTGCCTTTGTAGGCATTACATACAGTACGAACAAGGACCTGCAGCTGCCCGTTGTCAAACTGTGATGAAATCTGCCAAGTGAGGGCGACATCACTGTTTTAGCACAAAGAGATCACAGAGTCTCAGTCTGTTGTAGCGTGTTCATAGGTTTCGCATGGGCTGGAAGCGTTGAGCTTTGTCCGATTGAATGGGTTGATTATGGATGACCAGACATTTTCTCTTGGGACAATAGTTCCGAGCTTGATTTCGGCAAAGCCAAATTAGGAACTTAGTGTAGGGTTAGTGATTAGATTTGGTTTCAGGGTAGAAGTTAAGAATTCGAATGGTGTACGGATTGACGATGAGCGCTGAGCAAGAGATCCGAGTGATCCAGTCCAATCAATATTTATGAAAATAGACGACGCAATTTTTCTTTCATCAGCGGCGGATCCGCGATTCTTTTGAAGTGGAGATGGAAAACAAAGACAAAGTAAGGTTCACTATGTTATCCGATTCCCTTCAAGAATTAAAATTCAAAATAATACACACAAAAGAGAAATGGAACAACATTTGACAACCCACCACCCCCCCCCCCGGAAAAAAAAGGTGTAAAAACACGTGAATTTTACCTTTTTGGGGTGCAAATTTTCGAGGGCCAAAAGAATAATAAAATGTGCTCACTACTACCCCCCCCCCCCCTTGAGCGCCCAACTCCCCAAAAAGGTAAAATTCACGTGTTTGTACACGTGCTCACTACCCCCCTTGATTCCAAAATACAGGCTTCGATCGCTCAAAGGGGGAGGGGTGAAGATGCGACCCACCCCTTACAGAAATGGCTCTATGCCAAATTTTCATTTCTAGGGAACTCAGCAAATCTCAACAATTGAGGACCCACTTATATTTCAACTTGTTAAAGTAAGAATTAAGAAGATGGTTTGCTAGATTTCAAAATCAAAATGGTATATCACTGCCCCCAACCTGGATAATTTTAGTCGGATGTGCAAAACTAATGAGAAAACAAAATCATCAAATGGAGTGGCATGTCGTACAATGTGACAGTGTTTGATACAGTGTGAAAAGTTTCTAAGCCCTCCCCTTAAGATATGAATTATATGTAGGCCTACTATCAAATAATTTACAACTGCCATGATATTTATTTTGAGTGATTGGGCTACCAAAATATACTGTAACAATTAACCGGATTTGGTCATGCAAACAAATGAATAATAACAAATAAATGAGAGAAAAAAATTGTTTAAACATGACAATTTAATATCTTGTAATAATTATATCGTTTATCAATTTTCATGATTTTCAGTGTTAGAATATCAATATTATCATACATAGATTCTCAATAGGAAAATCGATTTCTATAAAATACCTAAAAACTACAAATTTATCTGGTAACTAATTTTCAGGTGAAATAAATCCAAACTCAATCGTAGGATGTTCTGAATGAAAACAGGAAATCAGAGAAACAAATTGATGACAGTTTGAGCTAAACAATTCTACACTAAGAAAGGTATGATTCTAATAAAACATATCACTGTAGTACATACAGGAATGTGAAATTGATAATTGATAATGTCACTATTTGTCTCACCTCACTGGATGGATTAAATGGGCGATTTGCTTCTACACATCATATGACTCAAATTAATAAATCTCCTATTTTGGAGAACCCCAATGCTATTTATCTTTAATAAAAGAAAGCATGTAATTTAAATCCACTGTATTATCAAAATTTTGAAGAGAAGAAATTAGAGTGGAATATTTCTTCTTAAACAATTACATTTTTGGTAACAATGGCAAATTCTAATTTTGTACTAAACCATGGACATATACTAAGAAACAAAAACAGCAACAGAAAGATTTGATAATTCCCTTTACGATTTTTTTATTATGTTTTTCCTCACTTATCATAGTAAATTTATTCAAAATTTATACAAAATGTCAAAATATAAAAAAGGGCATCTTATTTGACCACTGACTGGCAGATATTGAATAATGGTATATCAAATACTAGAATATCATCTCACAATATGTGTCTGTGTGCTTACAAATAGAGAATTATAATAACTATACCGCTACTTCTACTACTACTACTAATAATAATGATAATGATGATGACGATGATGGTGATAACGAGGGTGATGATGATGATGATTATATAAATCATACGTTTTATCAAAAAATATATCTTTACCCAAAATGGTGAAGCGTCCAATACTTCAAAAAATGCATAACATGATAAACCAAGTCCAATACCAGTAATAATATCTCAAAACAAACAAATATTTTTATACCCCTACATATAATATTGTAAATGTACACCAATAAACATACAAGCACCTTCATTTGAATATTTCAAAATTCAAACATACTTATGAATGTTGTAATAATAATAATAATAATAATTGGACTTATATAGCGCCTTTTCCAAAGGTTACAAGGCGCTGCTCTCCTAGAATTTTGACAATTTAAGAGGAGTTGTACAGGTAAGTTTTCAGATGTTTTTTGAAGAAATCTATTTAAGTACTGTTTCTTAAGAAAGAGGGGAGTTTGTTCCAGAGACGTGGGGCTAAGGACTGAAAGGATTTGAAACCAGCCTGTTTACGGGATTTGGGAATGACAAAGGTAGGAGCTGATGAAGACCCAAGAGAATAGGATGTTCTCTGTTGCTGTATGTGTTACATATGTAAAATATGATGGTTCAAAGCTACTATCAAGTGGTTGGTGGTAGCAATACAGATAAAGAGAGAATTGTGCTCTAAATAGAGAGGACTTTGGAAGGGGAGAGAGAGGGGGAGAGAGAGGGGGGGAGAGAGAGGGGGAGAGAGAGGGGGAGAGAGAGGGGGTTTATCGTGCAAAGACAATGATACAGATGCTACTTAGTCTACATTCAGCCATTATAGTAGAGTAAATTATAAAGAAGAGTTTCTCAGAATAAATCAATCACAATGTAATACAACCAGCATATTATATACTGTATATATTGCACGTTTAGGAGCGCTAAAAACAATACTGGTAAGTACCATAGCACTTACAAATATAAGTATATGAAAAGAGGAAACAAATTTACAGTCTCACAGGAAGTAGATCACATAGATCACTGGGGGAAAAGGTAAGTTTTGAGGGATCTTTTGAAGGTGGCAAGACAGGTAATTTCCCTTATGGAAAGGGGGATGTTGCTCAAGTCTTGATGCGGCTACTGAACTACATATTGGCTTCATATCTATGTTTCAATTAGTAGTAATTCTAGCAACCCTAGAAAGATATAATTCCAATTGAAACCTTGTTGACATATTGTTTCTTTAAAAAAACATACCAAAAAGAAGAATAAGTAATTTCTGTACATGATTTTGTAATAAAGACCCATTATGTTTCCCAGATACATGTACAGTCAAACCTGCTTTAGTGACCACCTGTTCACAAGGACCACATTTTTTGTTTCCCTTGAAAATGGTTTCTCATTAAAACATGTACTAAAGGGACCTGTCTACAAAGACCACTTTTTGTGTTTCCCTTGGGCAGTTGCTGTAGACAGGTCTGACTGTATGTTGTAAACATTTTACATCACATGACCCCTTTCACAAAGAAAAGCTCTAGCATGTATCTAGCTTGCAAGCACATAGACTAGCCAGTCACAAAGGGTTTGAATTACAAGACTACTTAGTACATACTGCATACAAGTAGCCCCAAGTACATTGCACTATAGAAAGCTGCTCTTACAAAGGACAAGCATTGCTTTTCAGTGGACCCCTCGGTTTCCAATATGTATTCCTAGTTTGTTATAAATGTTTATAATTGAGTCGTAATGTTTCGTTGGAAATATAAATAAATTGAATAGAATGGTCCAGTGTTCTCATTCAAACCATACATTTCAAAAGGACAGATTCTTATCAGCTTTTCTTCTGTCAATAATTAGCAACACTGATTTTATACTGAACAGGATATACATACATTTAGATTATTTACAATATCAAAATGGAAAAACAGTGATTTCAACTTTTCAAAAGGTTGGCACTTTTTTTTGTAAAGACCAAGCAGGAATGTTATAACAAGTGTGTTACAAATTATTCTCTCTCTGCTTAAAGGATTATTTTATAAATAAATCTACTAATAATTCTACATACTCCAATTTTCAAACAACATTACGTGAATGCAGTTTCAATGAGTATGGGGACAACCTAATCCACCTTGAAACATTTCTAGGGCTTCTAATATACCATTTTATATACATGTATTATTAAATAATAGCACTTTACTATTATAGTGTACCATTCACCTGCCACCTATAATGTATAACATCAACCTAAAAACATGTATGACATTCTATTCATAAATGGTTATCTTTTTTCTACTTCCAACAGGGTCATTAAGATCAATTTTCTCCTCAATATCTCCACCTTCCCGTTATGTCTAATCTATATGTGGATATATATATATATATATTTGTTTCGTTTTGTATTGCTTTGTTATTGTCCAGTAAATTATTTATGTACATAGTTATCCATTGCAAAAATATTTTAATTCAAACCTTTGGCACAGCCTCAACAAGTTCAAATTTATTTGAACTTTTGCAGTGACCCAAATTCCATTTGATTTATTTACCTTTAAATGTATTGATCAGTGACCTTGTGATGTTTGTATACTTGTATAACTTGTATTTCTTTTCTTTTTTTTACACTTGTAATATCTTTTATATACATATATGTTTTTTTATTGAATGGAATGAATAAATCTTGAATATATGTATGTAATATATAAGTAAGTATACCAGTAGCTGCGGTATTTACGATTATAACAATACTGAGTGGTGTGTGTTTCATGCTGACCTACCTCTCCCCTCCCTTAAATAGGAATGAACCTCAAACTACGTGTTAATTTCAGTTTGTAGGCCATTTTAAAACATTATCTAAAAAAATATAAAGCATCATATATTTGATGAAAGGGACGACATAACTCTTCTTCAGAATCCTTCCTCTTTCATCATTTTTTCCCCGTCGTACTTGTTTTGTCCAGAAACTTCTCCACCTTCAGAGCCGCTACCTATAGCTTGAATATTTCATTGCGATTGTGTTGGTCTGGAAACTGATGAAACGATTTCCCCTTGGTGTTCGAGGAACAATTTTTACAACCAAACACTTGGCAGTACACCATGTTTGATGTGTATTGCATGTAACGCGCCCGCTGCGCACTACATCAGTTCTCCTTACAATACGTCACACGGTCACAACCCGTGAGTTTTGAAGTGAAATTTTGTCAAATTTGCAGCTTCCTCGGGGAGCAGACAACGTCGTAAATATGGTGAAGTAGGGCCTCTTTATTGTACTTGCTAGACAATACTATTTGGCCAACAGCGTGTTGTTTTACTCTCTATGTCATGCTAATGCTTCATAGTCTAGAGGTTAGTAGCCCTTTACTAGAGTATTTCTCCTGTTTATCTGAGACTGCTGCATCACGTTCTACATCCTCAATACTTTCAGGAAGAGGTTTATTGAGTGTCTCTGGTAATCCAAGATCAAAGATGGCGCAGGCCAACGCCGTTCCTCCAAATATCAAAAATGTTGTTTTATCACCCTGGTAAATAATAAAATGAGAAAGGAAATGTTTTAAAAACTAGTTGAAAACCTGCACAATATTCAACTGTGACAACTGGGGGGGGGGGGGGGTGGGTGTGGAATACCAAGGCAAAGAACAAAATTAGATAGGAAAATGTTGGTAAAAATGATGCTATTAAAACAATATACAATCCAATTACAAGGAAACAGGGGTAGGGGTAGGGGTGAAAGTAAAACTTTAAAGACGCATAGTAAGGGACTCTCATGGGAAATTTGAGACCATTTGGGTGGTTACTCAATAGCTGTTGTCAATCACCAGGATTAGCCTTCAGTTTTATGACCAACAGGCCTTATGTCATGCTCTGCATTTTCCACCAATTGTCCAAAAGTGGAAAGTAATCATCTTACATTTCCCTCATCTGAAGACTCTCCGAAAGACCAGACGAGGGCATTTCTTGATTTGTTTAGGGGTTTGCTGTGTGCAGACTTGTTCACCCATGGAAACTGATGTCCCTTTGAGTCACGCTATTGAAATTATTAACCTTCTATATTAGGTTCTGACTGATCAAACAACTTTCAGGAGAGGAAAGCAGAGAGAAACACACAGCTTTTATGTTCCCATCCCAGCAGATAACAAGAAAGTTTAACATTTTGAGAGACTTACCATAGGGATAATCTGTGGTGCTACTACACCTCCTATCCTAGCTGCCATCGAACAGATTCCCATCCCACTGTTTCTGTGGACAAATTAACAAAAGTAAGCATTTTTGTATCACTTTATGTTAAAGCTAATCTTGGGCTCTGGTATGAGCATCATATGTTGAGAGAACATGGCTATAATTCATTCTGGATTGTTTATCCCGCAGTAGATTGATTGTTTCAACCAGTGAAATAAAACAAAATCACAAAAACTTGCTGGAAATCATCTTCAATAAAAACCACAACTCTCATTTGCACATAGTGACCTGTGTTAAGCACATGGTGTCCGGCCTACTTACCTTGGTTTTCTTATCTTTCTATGCACATTAATCAGCCCCTAAACATTTTCTACCAAAATCGTTTGGCACATGTCATTCATTTGAAATCTTGAACAATCAGTGTATTAGTTTAGTTGGATTCTGTGATAATCTATTTTCTATCATTAAAAGAACTCACCCTTACCTTTAACTTAAAACAACTCCAATCAAAGAATAATAAACTACAAGCCCTTTGTTAACCTGAATTATGTTAATAATAAGTAGATATGATTAAAGAACTTAAAGTATAAACTATGTGCTCACCTTAATACTGTTGGTAATAGTTCTGATGAGTAAATGTAGACGATATTGAAAGCAGATGATATCCCCATTTTACCAATCAGTGCCAGAACTGTTCTGATCTTCACCCTGGTTTCATCTGCAGAACAAATAATAAACATAACAAACCAAGATTGGAATAAAACATGAGAAATACAGTTCAGAAAAAATAGGAAACTGGTCAAATATTAGTTCATATTGTTCTCCTTAGATCAGAAGATATACAAGTGAGATATTGTCTACGACTTTGTATTAATTTGAGTGTAAATGTTTGAAAGAAATGCAATTTAGAAGCTGTACAGGACTATACGATCCTATTTTCCAATGACTCTGCACAGAGCAATATCACAGGTTCATAGAAATGACACTATCAGAAAGCAGAATATTGATTGTCAGCTACAGTTTGGGCATGTTGAAAAAGATACTTTGGGTAATCAATTTTTTTTTGATTGGATATCACATACAGAATATCATTTTGACTATTACAGGCATGTGAGTGAGAAGGAAAAAAAAGAGGAGAGTTGCGGCATACTCGCACCAGTCTAGCAGCTGGGACGTAATGTTTCCAAAGGGGGTATGAGGGCTACACCCCCCCCCCCCTACATTTTGAAAATGGTTCAATGTTAATTATGTACATGTAAAAAACGTCAAGCCATTCCCACTTCCAATGATTTTTCATGAGAAGGTCATTCTTGTCAATTGATTCCTTAAAGTGTATCACTTGAGCTCCTCTCCACAACATATCGATCCAAAGCATTTTTTTGCTTAACTGCTGACATTTCACATGCCTGTATTACCAGAACAAGTATGCATTTCAGAGATTCTTATTGTGAATGCCTGGTATTCAGTACAGAGTGTAGCTAATGAAACATCTGATAATAATAATAATATATTTATATAGCCCATTTTCCATATACATGTTCAAATGCCCTTTACAATTATATTGTTAACAGAAGAGATGAGTTTTTAGATGTTTTTGGAAGGTATTGACAAATTGTTGGCTACGAAGAGATATCGGTAGGTTATTCCAGTTTGGGAGCAGCAGTTGTGGGTAGCATCTTGGGGGATGGATGGTTCAGTGTGATGCCTTGAGAGGAGGGAAGGGAGTAGCAGGGGGCATGGTTGCCTGATAGATATACGTTCAGATAGGTACAGAGAGAGATTAAGTCGGATTGAACACACTTTCTTACCTTCCTTCGATATTAATAACAAACTCAAACAGGACACACCCCCTACAAACATAGAAGCTGCCAATGCTTTCCTTCGACCAGTCCTGTAGGACAAAAGATAATCAAAGTCTGAATTGAATCATCGATTGTCAATTGCAAGAAGCAGGTAGGCGTTACGTTTCATTAACGTTTCATAGGGTAATAAAAATAAAAAAATTAAATCTGTATAACTCATGAAAATACAATTACATTCCCTATGCCCTTTACATTATAAAATTAGATAAGACAGAGCAGAAGCTGAGCCCTGAAGGATCTGTTTCCAAAATGTATTCATGTTTTAAATCTGGACTTGAGAAATGGTGGAAAGATGCCCCAGATAAATATGATGACAACCCCAACCAAACGAAACCATGGATAGGAACAACAGTCTAAAGACTGAATAATCCTGGATCAAGTGAGTTACAAGTGAGTTAAGGTGTAGTAGTAGTAGTACCTGTCTACCGCAAAGCAACAATGACCGCCTTCACTTTCATGAAGGCTGCATGCAAAGGTGGGTAAGTACCGGTGGCTCTTGCAAGGTTTACAGCCAGAAGATGATGTGATGATGATCGAGAGTATGAACTGGACTGTGTTTATGAATAAGTTCTGATATATATACGATAGAGTGAGATTGTTCTGGGCTACAGGACTTACCTGTTGAGTACTAAGAAGCCGAAGAGATACGCAGGTAATTCCACCAAACCAGAGAGAGCAAAGCTGATGTAAACATTACTACCTAGATTACCAGCATTCATTGTCAGGCCATAGTACACCATACTAGCAGTAAACCTACACAAAACAATTACAGGATCAATTAGTAGCAATGCTTATAATAAATAATAATAATACTGATAATCGTTTTTATTTAACGCTTGATTCCATTTTTCTAAGCGCTTTACAATGTAATCATGACGAAAACTCGTCGTTTAAAATTGAAACCCCCATTTGACTTTCACTACTCCTAGAGGTAAGCCTAAAGTAAACACTAGCGCTATACAATGTAATCCACCTGCCCAAACCTTGACGGGGTGATAGAGAGGTAGAGAGAAAGATAAGCATGATAGAGGGAGAGAGGAAGGGAGAAAGAGTGCTAATTTTCACAATTCAAATTGTTGTTCTATCGCCAATTCTGGGTCATATTGCTTCGTTCAAACTTTCATTATTTTCTTCATCTAAATTATAAGTGACTTTTGGACATGAAAATATCTTAAAACAAGTAAAATATATATTTCCTACTTCTCATTTCCTTTCAGGCAGAGCCCCAGTAAGAGTTTGTTTACACTATTACGTAAGATGATGAAGAGTACAGCTACCATCTCTCACGCAGAGCTGCAAGGCTCTGTCCAAGTTTTAACGAGAGAAACAAAAGTGGGGTCCTGATACCCCACCTGATTTAGATTCGTGCCTGTGTTATAGTGGTGGCTCTGTCAAAGTTTTAACGAGAGAAACGAAAGTGGGGTAGTGATACCCCACCTGATTTACAATGGTTACTGTGTTATAGTGGTGGGGTATAGTTTTAACGAGAGCTTTTCGTAAGATTGAAATATATAACAACAATAATCATGATAATTATATATATACTATATATACAACAATAGTTTGGTTTTCAAAAGTGCTATGACATAAAGGGTACATCAAACAATATCTTCCTACATCATTTATTTCACCTGGGTGGGGAGTGGAAAATGTAGATTAATGCTTTTCTAGATATTTGATATGTTACAAGAGGTGTAAAAACTGCCTCATACATCAAACTATAATCTTTTTTTAATAACGAAACAGAGGGCAGGTAGTATTGTACAGGATGATTGCATCAGGAAAAATTTCTATAGCCAGAGAATTGTAAGCAAATGCCACAAACTGCCATTGATGCTCCCAAACTCCTAAAGCTTCAAACGACAACTATCCAACCTGGGTTTTTAAATGGGTCCTATGGGACCCCCTTAACCCTGCCACACCACACTATCTACTGGATCTTCATCACCACGATCGCGAGGTGTGGCCTTCAAGGTATATTCATTGATGCCTTTCAAAAGTTAATAAAGATCTCTGACTTACCAAGAACAGATGAGAATAATCATTCTCATTCTGAGTACAGGTGTCTTGAAGCAATCCAATAAACCATATTTATCAGTCTTAGGAGTAGTCTTAGTTTCAGACAGGTTGATCATAGAGCGGGTAACCTTCATCCCATTCTTCCTTCCCATCTCATGTAAGATGTCCTCAGCCTCACTGATACGACCTTTAGATATCAGCCAACGAGGTGATTCAGGAATCACACTAGAATAAATAAATAAATACAAATAAACAATTTATTATTCATGCCTTCCATACCTGAATATTCCTGAAGCAGTTATTTTCAATCTATTACTGTTCAACTGTACACACAATCGCAATGTGAAAACATCACAAATATTGTTGATGGCAGCCATTTTGTGAATTACATAATATCAAATTTAGTATTTTTTACTCCATTCTTTATTTTACTGCACTAAACTTCACGAATCTGAACCACTCTTGAAAGTTTCTCTCATACAAAATCTGTTTGGTTTCAGAGAAAACGGCCCTATAGAGTAAACACCAGAGCCTGTACATAAACGGACTGTAATAATTATTAACTTACTGTCCCAGGGAGGGGAAAGCAAACTTTATCACTAAAACATCTTCAGGTCTTGCCTCCTGGGCCCCATTTCACTAACTTGTCATCAGTGACAAATGACAGTTTTTGTTATGAGCTAGTGAAATCCTTGCTTCGGATAGGTTATCAGCAGATTTGTTATTTGTCATTGAAAAAAGGCTTTGTGAAACGGGTCCCTGGTATCATGTCGTATTACAGGGAATGCATGTTTTACATCGTAACATGTAATAATCTGTAATTTATATTTCTCATTGAAAATATTTGTGTTTGTATGCATCTTACATGTATTTAATGTACTTAAAAATGTATAATTATTTAAAATGAAGAAATAATTGTTACTTTATGTTACATATACACAATATGATTATGTTCTATTTTGAAAATTCAGATATAAAAAAAAAAAAAAAAAAAAAAATGTGATCAAGACTGAGTCTTATGTGAATATGTTAAAATGTACCATCATTGTAAATATGAATGATTGAAAGAGGAAAAATAAATGAATTGAATTGAATTGAATTGAGTGTATGAAACAGGAGGTGCACTTTAACACACAACATGGGTTTCAGTCATCCACATGGGTTGCATTCAAGCCCATGACCTTAGCTTTGACAGGCACATGCACTACTGACTGAACCAACTCGCCTCCAAGCCTTCTATGGACGTAGTCCTTTAGCAATCAACCTTAATCTAAGCTTGCGTAATTAAGTGGAATGAAGAAGACTTAAAATGGTGAAGTTCATAGTTTGTACTTACAAGTAGATTAGAAGGTATGCTCCAACAGGCAGAGATGAGAGAAGAAGTAAGTTTCTCCAGTCTCGGACAAAATAGGCCATCAGTGCATAAAGCTGATAAAAGAAAAGGAGAGTTATACTTGTATTTAATAATCAACAATCAAATACAATAGGGCCCTATTTACACATAATGCAGTAAGCATTTGAAAAGAAATAAAATAGAGTAACAAAAGAAAAGGATATTAGCATAGGATGCTGCCACTTCACATTGCTGTACCTTCTTACACACATATAATTATAAGTGAGTATATGATCAGCCCTTTCTTGCTAACAATTAAAACTACAAAACTTTTAATGGAGAATGTCTCATTTGCCACATTCAACTGATGTTTTCATTATTTATGATTTATGTACTATGCATTGTTTATATCTGGATTCATTTAAAAGTGTTAAAGGTACTATGTCCCATTTGCAGGCCAAAAAAATGAAAAAGTTAAATTCCAACTGCATTTGAAAGATAATACTAATTTAGAACTTCCCTAAAAAAGGTGGGGCTTGAAAATGTCTTCAAGTGGGAAAATAACGACTATTAGTTGTCAAATCGACTTTAGGGCTATAGAGCCCAAAAGTAATAGTCTTGATTTTCAGACATATGTACCGAATGGTCATACGTTTTATGCTGCGCAAAGATTCAATCAGTTTAATCTTGGCCATCACAAGAAGTGGGTTATTGATGTAGACAAATGCTCATGTACCTTTTACAACTCTTTTCATGTATGTTATTACCAAAGAAGAAAAAAGGCCAGTCAGTCACTCAAAAGTGTCTGACTGTGAAGTCTAGCAAGTAAACGGGTTTCCTTGCATAATTTGAATATGAGGACACTGCTAACGTTTAAATTTCACAGATAGGACATACATGACATATTCATAATTCCTGCAAAGTTCTACAGAATTTGAGGTTGGCTGCAAAAGGGACATAGTACCTTTAAAGCATATAATTATATTTATATGTCTATGGAATTATTTTTACCTTGTAAATTAACTTACAACAGCCTCCAGCTGTATTGTTGAATATTTGAATAAAACCTTATCAAATCAAATCAAATCAATATAAATGGGTACCTGGCAGGAATTAATTCCTTGAAATGCTAGAGCGCCATAATGGCAGCCGTGCTAAAGCCAGGGTAATAAACAGGCGCGCTAGGAGTGTCAAGTCTGTCAGATATGAGCGCTTTACAAGAACCCAATATTATTATTATGCAGTGAGAGATAAAGATGTGACGTACCATAACACCAAAAGCAAATGTACACGGACAACAAGTAGCTGAGAGTGCTCTGTGATGTGAGCTGAGGTTCTCTGTTTGTAGAACGAAGACGGATAGAATCACTCCTCCTGCTCCATAGCCTACTAAGAATCTAGAAACAGACAAGAGAGAGCCATACAAGATGAGAAGCAGAAGGAAATGAAGATGTAATAAAATATACAAATATACACTGCCTTGAGAGGTTCTGGTTAAAACTATGCGCAAGAGGTGACTCCAATAGTACTATTTGCTGAGGGGCGCAGCCCCGAAGCAAATGGTACTTTTGGAGTCACCGAGGCCCATAGTTTAACCAGTACCTCGAATAGAAGGCATGGTATATTTGTTTTATATCCTGCATCAAACATTTATTTTAAAAAATAAAAAATAAAATAAAAATTTTTGGGGAAAAAAATTTAGAACAAAAAAAATGTCAATTTTTTATCTAAAAAGATTTAAAATATTTTGTTTTTATTAAATTAAGATTTGAAAAAAAGAATTGATTCAATTAAAAAAAAAAAATCACATTTTTTTTTTCAACTCCCAAATAGTAAACCAAAATAGTACTCTCATTTAAGGCCCGGTCACACAGCCTTTCGCGTCTGTATCGCGGGTAAAATTTCGCGATTTTTTTTTTGCCCGTGGTGGAAAATGTGCAAAATTGGCTTACCCGCGGTTTACCCGTGGTATGCCCGCGGAACAGACGCCGGCGACTGTTCCGCGTCCTTACCGCGGGTGAAGCGCGGTGGTACCGCGGCCTACCACGGGTATAATAAAGCAGCCGAACCGGGCTGTAGAAATCATAACCGCTCCGTGCTTACACGCGGTACACACGCTAATGCACGTGATAACAGTGACGCGGTACAGACGCGGAACAAACGTGCTATGACCGTGCTCCACCCGCGATTACCCGCTAAAATTTCGCGTCCTACCGCGTGTAACCACGTCTTAACCGCGGCCGTAGCACGTCCTAGCACGTTCGTTCCGCGTCTGTACCGCGTCTTTACCGCGTGTGTACCACGTGTACCACGTGTACCGCCCGCGATTACCCGCGGTCTAAATTTTTGGGCAGCCCAAAACTTTTTCGCGCGGCCAACCGCGTGTGAATTTCTTACCGCGTGTAACGACGGGTAAAGTACGGCTGTATCGCGTCTTTATCGCGACCTCAAAGCGTCCAACAGCGTCTGCTTCACGGGCAGAAATTTTTGGCCGTGATTCGGCCGCGATACGCCCGTGGAGGGCTGTGTGACCGGGCCTATAGTACTTTCTAAAAGTAGCTCAAATATTTTTAGTCATGTGACGAGCTCTCAACCAATCAAAAGCCAACAAATTTTGGATGCAGGATATAACATGTTATATTTACACGTTCAATGATGTTGTTGTTTTTGCTTCTAAGGCACCAATCATATGTCTGTGCAATAATAGTACCGTAATTGCTTTAACATTTTATACTAACAATTAACACAAGTATGTACCACAAATGTTTTAAAGTACAATAAAATACAGCTTGCATTTTTAAGTATGATTGATGAAAAGATTATTGACCAATAACAAACAGATTTGTAATATAGATAATAATTAACAATAATACATATCACTTACAATGTGCAATCAATCTAGTCAACAATTTGAAGACACATAGGGATAAGGAAAGGAATAATTTACATATCAATACGGGAGAGAGTAAAAGAGAGAGGGAGAGAGAGAGAGGGGGATAGTGAGAGGGGAGTGAGAGGGAGAGAGGGAGAGATAGTAAGAGGGGAAGAGAGAGAGAGAGAGAGAGGATTTATAAAGAGGAATGTAGACAAACCTGAAAACCAGAAATTGTTCAAATGTCCAGACCATAGCACTGAGAGTCCCTAGGACACTCAACAATGCTAGACCAATCAAGGTCATTCTTAAACGGCCGTAGTGGTCAGAGAATGACCCAAACTGGACGTTCCCAAACAGCACTCCAGCCATGAAGATGCTCTGAGCTAAACCAACCTTGTGGCTCTTCTCACATACAAGGTCCCACTGTGAATGAAGAACAAGAATGAGTTCAGTTAAATTTCATTCTCAGTCTCTAAGTATTATAGTGTGAAGAGGAAGATCAGGATGAATCAGAACTAAACATTGTAGAAATATAGTTTGTTTGTAATTGAATTGATCTTACTTGAATTTAATTGATTAGTTACTCTTTTTTATTTTTAAATGGAGATAAAGCATTTATAATATTCTTTCACACAGGAATGGTGCAAACTGTTTCCATTTTTAATAAAGGATTACTAACCCCAAAACAAGCATTGGGCAAAATCATTCATAGGAAACATTGATGAAAAGGAGACAACACAGGCATGTCTTGATAAGTACTCAAAGAAAAGAGTATAGATACCGGTAGGTGCTGTTCCTCTGCCCACATCTACGTATCATTAGATTCATACATAGATGTGTAGAAGTTTATGGATTTTTTTACATAATTTACCCCGCAGTATAGCAATTTGCATTTTGTGGTTAGCCACAAAGCCACAAAATGCAAACTGCTATACTGATGGCTAAATGTAGAAATCCCTACCTTCAGAAATCATTCATGACCGACACTTGAATAATCATGAGCAGGTCTAAGGTATGCTGTCCATATATGTTACCAAGCACAACTGAGATTTTGGTATAACTGATGACTATGTTAAATTGATTGCTCTACTGGAACTTTCCTGAGATGACAAATCAAGTTAGATGATACTTTCATCATTTGCGCTCAGGTGCTCACGATTCCTAACATTTAGTAACTATATATGGGACATCAACAGATTAAATAATGTGGACCTGCCCTCATCTAGATCTGTGTTTACCTCTGTAGCAATTGAAGTGAACTCATCACCATATTTGTAATCCTCACAGGGTGGTTTCATGTGACACACATCATCATAGACTGACAGCTCATCTCCACACATCACCGTGGTCGGCTCTCGTCCTACAAACACTAGGGATAACATGTGCATCGCACCAAACAGCTGGATCGAGTTCAAGATCACCTGACAAAACAATAACAGAAACAGAGTAATGATTATACTTTAGGCTTGCGGATACACCATGTTAGAGAGAGGGAGGATTGGGAAGTCCTGAAAAAGGACTCTCGGTATCTTTCTTGAGGGTGTGTAGTCCTGAAAAGGACTGTTGGTGTAGTCTTGAAAAAGACTTGGTTATCTTTCAGATTAGCTTATAATTCTAAGGAGAACTATAGCGCTTGGAGAGGATGGGTGGCAGGAGATTTTATTATTTATTCCGCCATAAAAATCAGAAATTCACTGTATATACAAAGGCAACATAATAAATACAATTATCTTAGAAATAATAGAGAAAGTGAAGGAAATGAGAAGCAAGGAGATGAGGAAAGAAATGGTTCCCTACATGGAGATGGGCCAGGCAGGGTTCACTGTTGAACGGAGGCATGCAAGTCCTCAGAGGAACAGGTGGAATGTTAATCGCATGACTGAACAAGAAAATCTACTATCACAATGCACAACTAAAGATGTCACTTCATACTGTACACTTCCCCTAGTCTTATTCATTGGTCATAGCATGTTTTTGTAAAGGCGCTATATAAATATTAATATGTACCGGTATGTATGTATTATGTACATGTATACTGTAAGTATAGTCATTACAAATTAACCACAAATTGTGGTATGGGAAATACAAAGACTTTCAATTGATGAAAAGTCCAGTAACGTGATAATAACTTCATATGTATTTTCAACCAGTTTCAGTCAATCAATCTAAGGGCAATTCCATGATTAGGTGGACATGAGTAAAAAATTTAGAATTCAAATTTTTTTTTTTTTTTTTTGTATTTGACTAAAGACACCACAAAGTATCTGAAAAAAATATTTTCCACACCATACATTTGGTATAAGTGAGTGAAAATTGCAAATGAACATTGTTCATGTTTTCCTGTGAAATTTGTAATATAAGAGGAAAAAAAGTTATTTAAGTCATTATCAACATAAAAGTAACTATATCCTCACAAACCTATTGAATTTATTGAGGGAGTACAATGCCCTCATGGTTTCATTAAGCAAAATTCAAGTTAAAAAGTGATTTAGTCTACAGTTCACGAAATTCCAAACCCTTGATACGCCATGTAACGTTACCAACCAAAACATGAATTTATTTTTCTGGAGAGAAAATCTGGGGGCTATTAATTGTCATATTTCAAATTTTCCTTTCCTATACAATGCTCTATTGAAGTAAAGGAACCAGAATTACAAATATTCTATGATGTAGAAAATATTAGCAGTCAAAATCTGTAACGTTACCAACCATGTAACGTTACCAACCAGGCTTAAGGATTGTAACGTTACCAACCATGATATTAGTGCCAGGAGATACTTATTTGTAAGCCTTAATCAGAAGAAAGTGAAGTGATTCTTTAACTAAGACAAGAGATGGCAGTATAGAACATTTATTAAAGGCATGTGACAGCCATGTGACAACCATTTAAGCAGCATCATATCTGTGTAGAATCCATGCAGCATCACATTTGGGAAGAGTCAAATCATCTTTACTGTATTAAAACTCTTCTTGAATCTTTCTCCATGAAAGCAGTTCTAATTAGCAAAACTTGTTGAATCTCAATCTACTGTCACCCAGTGTCAGCATCTGGTAAGTTTATTTATTTTCAATTGTAGTAACTGTAATCTTTATTTATGTTTCTTGAAATACTTTAAGATCAGGCTAGGCTACTTTCTACAGTCTTCATTGTATGTACAGTTCACACTACACTTTTTAAAGTCAACATTGGCAATTGATAGTACATAAAATATTTAGTATCAACTACATGTACATGCAAATGTACATGTACATCAACTAGATGGAATAGATGCAAATGAAAAAGTGAAGGTTAATGAACTTTTTTGTATTTGTTTTTATGTGCATTGGCTAATTTGTTGCCGTGGAAACTTTCATCTTAATCCGAATGCAGTTGTTTAACACTTTGAGAAAACATGGCAATTGACCTTTACTCAAATTTCCAAAGGATACATTAAATATTATGGGAAATCATGAATTTTAAGTTATATGATTTCTTGTAAATTAGAAAAAAAAAGTGATTTTATTCATAATTGTTATATTGTATCAATTTTTCTGTATGGTGACTTTCCAACACTTATCCAGATTCGCACTAATAGAAGGATTCTAATACCAATTACGAATCTGGAAATCTTTGTTCATCCTGATTATTTTTTTTTTTTAAAGATTTGGTTTGTACAAAAATATTTTAAAAAATTATAATTATTTTTTGATATATAGGTCATCATGCCCAAGTTTACGAAGAAAGAGAAACAAAGGCACTACATAGAAAAGATGAAGAGGATGGGGAAGTATGAAGAATACTTGAAGAAAAAAGCAGCAGCCATGAAGAGGTGCCGGGAGAAGCAAAAGCTGAGAGAGAGGACCTTGCCAAAATATGCGAGAAAACAACTGGAAAGGGAGACGAAAGAAGCAACAAAGAAACGAGTAGCAAAGCACAGGAAATTGAAGAAAGAAAGAAAGGCAGAAGCAGAAGCAGAAGCAAGTCATGGGCCCTTCAAAAGTGCGATGGCACTCGCAAAAGCCACTGCCAGGGCACATCGGATAATGGATCGAGTACTCCCCGACACTCCTAAACGGCGAATTGTTGTCTCTCGCAAGTTGTATATGAGAAAGAAGCTAAGCAAGGACATGAACTACCATCAGCTTCAGCAGAGAAAAGGAAGACGGGTCCTCCTAAAGTCAGTGAAGATACAGTGAAAGTCATCGAAGACTTCTATGAGAGAGATGATGTGAGTCGCCAGGCCCCAGGCAGAAAGGATGTAGTGACTATTTGGAATGCAGACGGAAAGAAGAAAATGCAGGCTAGACACCTCACTGCTTCAATTAAAGAGACATATGCCTTCTTTTGTGAGATTTACCCAGAAGTACATGTGGGAAAGTCCAAGTTTGCAGAGTGTCGCCCAAAGCATGTCCTGCTTAGCCAAAAGTTGCCACATAATGTCTGTCTCTGCAGGTACCACGAGAATGCCATTAATGCTTTTACTGCACTTCACAAGGCTCAACCAGAATTCCCTGCTTACACCCGTGATCTCCCAGCTTTGCTCCTTTGCAAGCAACCATCAAGAGAGTGCTGGATGAATGAATGTGCAGAATGCAAAGATGGAGCAGGATTTAGCAAAGCCTTCTCTTTTGAGGGATCCCTTAACAGCCCTTGCTCATGGCTTCAGTGGGAGACGGATAAAGATGGACGGATGATGAAGATTCAAGAGGAGGGAACTGTAGGAGAGCTAGTACAGCACATCACTGCCATCTTACCTCAGTTCCTGCAGCACTGCTATGTAAAGCGTGAGCAAGCATCAGCATACAATGCTCAGAGGGAAAAAGTTTCTCCTGAATCACATGACACCCACAGTGCCCTCCTCCAGGTGGATTTCTCTGAAAATTTTACATGCGTTGCTCAAGATGAAGTCCAGAGCGCACATTGGAATCAACGTCAAGTATCCCTCTTCACTGCAGCACTCTGGTACTCTGGATCTCTACATTCTCATATCCTGGCATCTGATGACCTCACACACTCCAAGGAAACCATCATAGCCTACCTTGATGTGCTGCTAGGATATCTACCAGATACGGTAACATCTATTTCTATCTGGTCAGATGGCCCAGCTTCGCAATTCAAAAATCGGTTTGTGGCAGCAGCACTCTGCACACTTCAAGAGGCTCACAAGATTCAAATCAAGTGGAACTTCTTTTCGACCTCCCATGGAAAAGGCCCCGTTGATGGGATTGGAGGGTCAGCCAAGCGCTTTGTGATGCAAAGAGTTCTGAGCCGCCAAGACATTGTAGCAGATGCAAGCAGCTTTGTTCTAGCAGCAAGCTTCATGGAGAATGTATGCGTCACAGAGGTCAAGTCAACAGAAATTGCTAAGCGGAATGAGAAGCTCAAATTGAAAGATGTTTTCATTCAGGCCAAGCCAATCACTGGCATCGGAAAGATGCATTTCCTGAAGGTCGTAAAGGATGAAGTGGTATCCCACATTCTCACAAAAGACAATAGGGCAGACAAGGATGATGTAGTGGTTACCCAAAGTGGTAGTAAGGCCATTGTAGTGGGAGATTGGTATGTGGTCGAGTACGAAGGAAAGAAATTTCCTGGTGAAGTTGTTGGGTTCACACGCAAGGGTGAGTTTCAGGTGTCAGTGATGGAGCCAGTGGGAAAGTACTGGAAATGGCCTACAAAAAAGGATGCCATTTTCTACATGGAGAGCAAGATGATTACAAAATTGGCTCCTCCAGAAGTTGTTAACAACCGTGGGCATTTCAAATTTTAGATTTGTATGGTATCAAGTAGGCCCTACATCAAATACATGCATTGGGTTATGGAATACAACCGCACATTTTTATTCTGAACTCTGTTAAACTTATCTCAACAAAAATAGTTACTTTGTGAAACCAAGTTATCATGTATGTTGACATGCATAATCCCATGGCAAATGGTGAACTTCAGAATCTAACATTTGGATAAAAAGTGTTGTAAATATGTTTGGATTGTTTCAAGTTGTGTCTGGGTAAGAGTTATAAATAACACTTACATTGATAACCATGTTAATTTACATGCAATTCCAAAGTGTATCTTTTGATTTTAAGGAAGGAGTACAGGTCTAAATCGACGGCAAATACATTCGTTAAAGAAGTTGTTAATAACCGTGGGCTTTTCAAATTTTAGATTTGTATGGTATCAAGTACATTTGTACATAAAATACATGCATTGGATTATGGAACAAAACAACACATTATCATTCTATTGTGTTATGGACTGAATATCTGCTCAATGTCTCTGTCATGATGTCATGAACTCTGTTAAAATTCTCTCAATAAAATAGTTACTTTGTGAAATCAAGTTATTATGTATGTTGACATGCATAATCCCACGACAAATGGTGAACTTCAGAATGTAACATTTGGATAAAAAGTGTTGTAAATATGTTTGGATTGTTTCAAATTGTGAGTTGGAGTTATAAATAACAGTTACATTGATAACTATGTTAATTTATATGTAATTGCAAAGTGTATCTTTTGATTTTAAGGAAGGAGTAGGTTTAACACTTGCTTTTTACAACGCTTATTTCTGCATGGACAAACTGTAACGTTACCAACCGGTAACGTTACCAACCATGAATTTTGGGTCTAATAAAAAATTGAAGAGTCAAGCTGCTAAAATTATTGGCTGAAATATTTATCATGACACTAGAATTGAAATGAATACGACACTTTGTTTGAGGTATCTCGCGTTTTAGGAAACTTTTGGTCTGAAGACACTGATTTTTTTCGCATGTCCTTTTTTTGTAACGTTACCAACCAACATTAAAAGTTACCATGGCGACTCTAATATTTGTTCAATTGTATTCATTCTTTTTTATATTATAGACCTAGGGTGGGTGAACATATTGTAACATGATTGTGACTTGAAATGAATAGATGGTGATGTAGTAGTAAAATGAAATATGAAAATTTGCTTAAATGTAACGTTACCAATTGTGGAATTGCCCCTAAGCTGCCTATCATGTATTCTTCTATTTGACAAAATGATCAATAAATTGCCACAGAGAGCTAAACACCAGCATTTTTACATTTTAAATTTGCTCTGCCCAAGTTTAGACAAATATGAAAAATCAACCAAAGATTGAAAAGTTGAAACCACAATTGTCCTGACTAGCACTCACATTAAATGCCCTTACTCGTAACAACACTAACTCCTGAACATCAATCATCCTAAACTTGGGCAATGGAAATTTTGACATGGTGTTTTTTTCTTTAAAAATGGCCAGTGCTTTACTCATCCATGATCACATTTTGTGGGCAGCCTATCAAATGAAAGAAGATAGTATCAACTATCATACCAATACCATGATTACATTTCAGCATTTTTACTTGGTTTTTCTTTGCAAAATGGCATTCCATTCCAGAATTATCTTTTGATGATAACTTGTCAACTTACTTGTTGTATTTTCTGAGTGTAACCAAACTCTCCTACAGCTTTCATAGCATCATCGAAACCCATCTTGAATCTGAAGGACAAAAACAACAACATGGTATTTGAACATTTTATTATTTGGTTGCGGTGGTTGTAGGACGCATGCTTCGGTGACAGTTAATCCGCATCAATTTCCTACAAATTCTTGACTCCAATCCTGGACCAAACATCTAAATTGCTGAATATGCACGAGGTTGAGAAAGGTCGAGGTTGAGAAGGGTCGAGGTTGAGAAGGGTCGAGGTTGAGAAGGGTCGAGGTTGAGAAGGGTCAAGGGTGTTTACATTCACTGCTGTTTGTTCGAGTCGTGCATATTCAGCAATTTTGAGCGATCTGCGCTCTATAGCATGAATATTCATATTTGCTGCGCCGCTACCGCACATGCGTACCTTCTCTTCGTCATTTTTGAATCGACACTGCAACATGGAAGAATTGTTGGGGTAGGACTCAGAATCACTCCCTTTTTTCCCATCGAAGACTTCTTCAAAGTTCAAATTATAATTTCAAGTAGTCTCCCGATGCTCAGAGGAGTCGAGTAACGTATTAAGTCAAAATTGTAAGTACTCCCTTTGCAGATTCAAAGATAATAGTGCCTAATCGGCTGTTTTAATAACGCCACGGTTGAACTTGATCTACTGAAGCTCTGATGCCTTCGGCATGCATGCGTATGGGAGCTTCCTGGATCATGCACGAGTTTTGTGTGTAATTCTTCTTCGTGGTCATAATTTGGAGAGTCATATTTATATTAACTTAGGGTCAGCCGGCTCTCTCTTTAGATATATAAGAATCAGAGGCTCCAGTATCAATCAGAAATCTATGCTCTTGGCCATGGATACTAACTTTTACAAATAACCCATTACAGTTCGAATTGCTCAAAGGAAGGTTAGTTGAAGTCATGTTATCATAGTTTTCATTTTCATGTATTTGGGCTGGTTCTAACGTTGGTTTGGCCGCGCCAGTGCCCCCATGGGCGGCCCATTTTCGTTTAAACGGCCTCGTGTCTGGCGGAAGTTTTGTTGTGTTCCTCTAGGTCGTTGTTGTTCGTTAGTAGGTGCCTGTGTCATGTCAGATTGTTTCTTGAAGCAGTTTCTTGCAATGTGACCTGGTTTCTGACAATAGTAGCACATGAACGTTTCGGTTTGGTCGTTTTTGTTAGTTCTGGTAGATTTGTCGTTTTGACATTGCTGGTTGTTTTGTTTAAGCAAGGCTTGTTCCACGGCAATATCAATTGTTCTTTGTAAGTCACTTTTACTCGCTTGTTCTGTGCCAACAATTCTATTATGAGTGTTCTTTTTCCAAGAACGCTCAGATTCGGTTAACAGAAATGTCTCTGTGGTGATTGCAGCTTCAATCATATCATCTAAGGTCTTTGATCTGGCATGGAAAATACCTGTTCGAATCTCTGGGCTTTGAATTGAATCCGTAAAGTGAATTTTAGCAAGACGGTCAATTCCGTCAAAGTCAAAATCAGGATAAGCTTTCGTTGTCAATTCTCTAATGTTTCGTCCGAGTTCTTGAAGCGATTCGTTTGGTCGTCTCTTGCGACCACGTAGTTCCAGCAGATAGCTTTCTGCTTGTTTCGAGGAAGAAAATCTTAGAGATAGTCTTGCTTTCAAGTCGTCATAAGTCCAATGTTTATGTGGACGTTCATTGATCAATCTTAGAGCAGGTCCTCTAAGACTAGCAGACAAGTACTTGACTGCGTTTTCATCCTCCCAGTCATTGATTAGTTTGCATGAATCAAAGTGAGTTTCGTAATCGTGCCAATCCGAACTACCATCATATTTGTCGGGCATTATGTTTGGCCGTGTTCGGTTCTGTGTTCGTTTTTGTTCGGGGTTAGTTTCGTTTCTTTCTAGTTTTGGTTCTGCAAGGTTGGTTTTGTTTTGTTCTGGTTCTGCAGAGTTGGCATTGTTTTGTTTGTTAGTTTTGTCGTTGGTGTGTTTGTCGAAGTTCAACATCACTTCGCTGTCAATAGAACTGGCATCAGTTATTTCTTCAGTAGAAAAGTTTGAACCAGCGCGTTGCCGCGTCCTAGATTTGTTAGTCAAAGTCATCATTTGTTCCATTAGTTGGGTTAGTCTGGAAAGAATTCTGTTTTGCACGCTTCGTTTCTTTCTAGAATTAGATTTCTTCACTTGTGTGGTTTCTTCTTCTGAAGAATTATTCGAGTCATTTTCCATTTTCTGACACTTTGCCAAATTTTCTTCAAGTTCATCTTGTTCCCAATTACTATTTTGGTTCAATTTGGATGTGTTTTCCTCAATTCCATAAGTCTCTACCTGTATTTCCATCCCACTTCTGACACCATTTTTGTACCGGCCGTCACCCTCGTTGAGGGCGTCGACCGCATCACCCCTACCTTCCCTCACGGCGAGCCTGGTATTGGTGGCCATATCTCGTGGAAGAAAGATAGAAGTGATGTTTCTATAAAATCCTAGCTCGTTTCAGTCAAAATATATGACTATAGAAATACAGGTATATGGAATAACTAAATTGATACTCAAAAAGAAGAACACATTTGTTTGAGACAAGATTTTAGTTTGAACACAAAAACAAAAACTTCATTTTTATTTAATCATTTCTTTTTACATCAATAGTTTTATCGCCACTGTTACAAATTCAAATAAGTCTTTATAGACTATATATATATTCACACAAGTTAATACTTATTTTATAAAATCTGTTTATTGTTTATAACACTTTAAATTACCGTAACTAAGGAACTATACCTGTTTGTTTATGAAGGAGAGTTTAGGGAATTTAGTAAATGTTATTTAAAGTTTAGTGTTAAGTTTGGACCAATTTGTTGGGCGGCTCTTGCGAGACGACGTTTGGACCAATTTGTTGCGCGATTCTGCCGAATCGCCCCGAATCCGAAAAATCTATTTTATATATGCACTGTATGCGTACGTGGGGGAAATCATGCGTACGTGGGGGAAATCTATGCGCGTGCTGTAAGCAACGCCGCGATCATGCACATAGCTAGATAACTAGATGCGCTCGTACACATTGCAACCGGTCCTTATAAAGTTCCAAATCTTTATTAATTCAATATTAAATGCTTATTTATTCCAAAAGTTACACTGCTATAGTAATGGAAACATTACAATGCGTTTATTTGAAACTTTATACAAGGCATAAGATACATTTTTCAAGCTCTCCTTTGTAATAAGAGCAGAAATTTAACAAACAAAATAATATTTCATAGCATGAATTTGGGATTCACTGTTTGTTTACATAATGCGCGTCAACCGCACAACCTGAATTCCGATCCTGGTTAATAAACTTAAAGAAGTACAAAATTCGAATTCTCTTACGTTTTTGACAAGAGATTGTTAAGACAATAATATGATATTAGAGATAATTTGTTTGTCTATCTGAATAAATATACAACTTTATCACATATTTCATACATAATGAATTCTTAGGCACATTACTACGATTTATAGATTAGATCTAGTGTGTCGGAAGCAACGTACGCGTATGCTTCCGGTTGTGTTTATACGTGAAGCCGTTCATACTAGACTTCTTCAAACTAGAAACTTTTGTTCGTAAGCAGGTATTTATACACAAAAACACACACAATCCAGACTATAACTCGCAGCGGTACTTCTGGAATAAAATTAATCAAGATTAATTTGTACCTATAAATGAAGAATGTGAAGGGATGAAGAGAAATAGGCTGGCTGCATGCAAGGTCTCGGAGTGAGCGAGAGAGAGAGAGAGAGAGAGAGAGAGCATAGAGAGAGAGAGGGAGACAGAGGGGAAAAGACAGAAATAAGACAAGATTGAGAAAAGAAAGGATGGGATGATTCAAGCTGCATGTTTCAGAAGTTTCAGATACTGAAAGATATGACAGCTAGCATGGAAATTAGTTACAAGTATAATATTGTGAGGGTGGATCGTTACAATAGTTTATTACCCCTCTAATTTTAACCTTGACGTTATATCCTGACTGATGGATCCTGTCAAGTACCGACGTAGAAGTAGAAGTAGAAGTAATCTAACGAAAGCAGACGTGACACGTATACGTACACGGAACACGGCCACGGCCAGCGCCACAAGGCCAAGCCAGGGCGCACGGCGGCGGAACGTGGATCGTACGCTAGCTCTCGCCGCTGCGTTCACGTACTCGACTGCTACTCCGCTCCGGCTGCAAAGTGTAATTACAAAGCCCAAATTGATTATTTTTACAACTTACTTGTGTATCGCTGGTCTCAATAGATGTTATTTTGTTGCTTTGGTGCTCCTTTGCTTTTCTCATCTGTAACAGTCTCACGAGATCTAACGCTCATATGGACTAATAGCCCCACGACATGTCATCAACAAATCAAACTTGTGTAAAATAGTAGGCTTGTAAACATCCGCAATCAAAGTTTAGCCTTAGGTACAACCAAGGACAACCAGGCTGATTAATACTAAATATTTAGTTATAATTTTGCATTTAATATTGATCAATATGCATGATATTCTGAATTACAACATTTTCAACGACCAACAAATATTTTGTTTAGCAACTAAAATCAATAAAGGATTACAAAATGAACCAGATATTCCACAATTATCTTGAAAGACTTGATATAAACTATAGTGTGCCACGTGCACAAACGCTACAGTTCACGCTTTGTTATTCTTTAGATGCTCCTATTGTTTCATTAGTCATAGTCTACGATTTCAGACTCGTTAAAACACTCCATTTCTCGCTGCGCAGCGGCATCCTCCACTAGTTCCAACATCACAAATTTGCCTCTCCTTTTATTCATAAGTTACTACCCTCATTTAATAATAATTTCTTCATAAAGACAGATTCCTACGGTTACAACACTAGCCAATCAGAAAATTTTCATTTACCAAAGTTTAAGTATGAATTCTCAAGATCTACAATTCAATATGATGGACACATTCTATGCAATTCATAAAATCTTGTCCCTCACTTGCAATTTGAAAAGAAAAATATAAATTTGTCTGATCAATACCCAATTTCAACTAATTTATAATGTCATTTATGGTTTGAATCCCACTTGATAGCTAGTTCTTTTGCCTTTATGAAATTTGTAATGCTGTTTTTTCTGTTTCGTATATTATTCATTTGTTCGTCTTTATTGTCACAGCGATTTTTCTTTTTATTAAAATGTGAAAATTAAAAATGAAGAGAATTGAATTGAAAAGAATCGTATTGTGACTAGCTGTCATTATAACAAGGTGATTTCACTGGTCCCAGTTCTTTGCATTGTTTTTTCTTCATGTTTTTTTTTTTTTTTTTTTTTTTTTTTTTTAGTGTGTGTGTATGTTGTTTTGTTTTTGTACATTAGATATAATAATACATGTATTTCAATTAGAGCACTGAAATATTCAATTCAGTATTTCAGTTTTTATCTGCTTTGATGGAAACATCAGATCCTGCAATATATTGTTTAAAAAATAAAAATATAAATACCGGTAAGGGAAATTTCATTGACCCAAGCAGTTTGTCAAATATTATCAATGAACCAATTTTAAAATTGTACCAAGAAAATGTGATTCACTCCTCTCTCTCTCTCTCTAAGTGCCATATCGTTTGACTTTGGCGATCATGCTGTTCCACAACCCTCGGCTCCTAGCCTTCTGTATTAGTACCACTTCCAGTTCTTTCACTCCTCTCTCTTCCAACAATTTCTGCAGACTGTCCATCCAAAGTATCCTCCTTCTTCCCACAATTTTCCCTGTCAAAGCAAGATTCTCTAGGCCTTCTTTACATGTAATGTGACCCATGAACTTCAACTGCCTCACTCCTCCTAATATAATAAATAAGTAGACAGTCACATAAAGAGTAAACTCAAGTTGGTTTTATGAAACAGATTTTTATTTTCTGTGATAGAAGCATGCATCATCAATTCATATAAAACTCTCTGTACAACAAGTACACTACACACTATACAATCCAACTGCGATCCCATGACGTCATCAAATGAAATTCAACAATTGCAATTAGGTAAATTCTCTGATTCAAGGATTTGCTTGAAATAGAATAGCACAACCTTTATCTGGTAAGGTCTCATATCACCTGCACATCTCTCTGATGTCAGAGTAGCCCCTTGTTTGCCGCCTGATTGGTCTTTTCTTAAAGATAAAGTTGAGTTCTGGTCATGTGATTGCATTGTGAAAGAAATGGTGTGGAATCTATCAGAAAAGGTTGATCATCTAGTATATAAGTATTCGTGTGTATTGCAAGGTTCTGGAATCATCAAAATGATAAGAAATTTGGCCAAGTCTTGGTAAAGTTACAAACACTGTACACAGAAAGATGTATATGGGACTACACGAACACATGGCGTAAGAATCCTACCCCTGAGTTTTACGATGTTACATGACATATTTAGAATATGAAGGCATTTGAAGAGCCATGCTTTTCAGGGAACCTGTCTTATCTGATGTTCTTCCACACTTGCATAATATAAGAATGATAATGCTCACAAATTATTTTTTACCTCTTCCCAGAACTCAACCTTTTCTTTACCTGTAACCTGAAAGGACGACAATACCCAACAATATCAAAGTAAGCACTCATATCTCTACAACGAAACCCAATCAGAAAGATACATCATCTATTTACCTAATATCTTGCAATTTCATCACAAACTAAATCCCAGTTAGATCGTATAGTGTGTCATGGGCTTTAGACAAAATAAAAAGTTTACACTAAATGATGATTGTGTGACGAGGTATGAATCGAAGCAGTAATGCTGCTTTCAGTGAAGTAATACTGATTACCCAAGAAAAAAAAAAAAAATTCTTCAAATGACAGTACATAAACTGGTGTGATTGCTCACGTGAAGACAATGACCAACAACAGTTGAATTACCAGTTTTTTATCTGCTCCCTACAAACTTATTGAAATTGTTCAATTCACCATAGAATGTACCCGAATGGGTTGCTCAACCCATGAAATGGTCCGTCAAAACAAGTTTATTTATAGAAAGCTCTCATGCTGCATTATATATATACAAGATGGATATACACACTGTAATACTGTACCAAGAAGATTAGGCTGTACTTGAAGGAGTCAACAACACATTTGTTTTCCTCTTTCAATTTCTCATTGTATCTATACTGCTTGGTGTAATGCTATTTGTGGACTATCAGGAGCTATGGATTTAACGTGTATACAGTCAACAGCAAAGGTGTTATATAGACTGGGTGGGTTGAGATTGGGTTAGGTTAGAGTAAAGATTGCTACTAGTGTTACCGTAGCAGAACTGTCAATCAACCATAATGTCGTTTAATGGGCAGTTGTCTTCATTCAAATTCAAATAATTTGGTAACTAAATAAAAACAGAATCAGAACTGTCCTTATTAAAACAACACATGACTTTAGCATATGAATTCTAATAGACATAAAGATAAAAACATAGTACTTGATGCATAGTACTTACTAGATTCATTCCTAAATCAGTATTTTATTAGAATATTTCATGGACTGATCAAATATTTGGTAATCAGCTAGAATCTCTTGATTCTTGAGAATCCCATGTACATACATGTTATATATACAATGGAGGGACAGCCCTCATTGAGCCTCATTCACACATAATACCATTAACCACCTGGAAATAAAGCAAATGAACAAACATAGTAAGATATCAGCACAATAAAATGAGATATAAGCCAAGGAGCATTGGACATTCTTGTATCATATGAAACAAACTTAAGTGGGTACACCCAAGGACCTTTTCACGCACCAGATACATTTTCCTCAAGCCCTATAAATGCCATTTCATTACCCATCACGTTTTTATTCTTCTGAGGCGATTTACCGCATCGTGTTTGATCACAGCTGTAGGAATGTACAAAAGATTGCCTGTTGTCTCAAATCATCACAAAATATACATGTATATATGTTTTTGTAAATGCATCTCATGAGGTGCAGCGGCAGGGTAGGCCCTATATATGTGATTTAATACATAATGTGCTTAGTATAGCATGTCCATGGCAATGTGCACAAAGGTCACGGTACTAATAGGCAATGTAAAACATAATACAATGAAGAAATTAAAACAGTTATTTTCATCCCATACCAAGAAGAAGAAAAAAGCTCTGCAGCATAATAGAATTATAACGTTTGATGTTTATCTACTAAAAGTCTAAAATCAAAGAAATTTGGGGGGCTTAGAAAGACTGTACATGCTCTGGTAGTGTACTGTGCGAGGCAGTATAAACATATCAGATATGGTCCACAAGAGCTCAAGATTATCTCATGTTAAATCCCTCAATACCATACTGCAAACACTCTAGGACATCACCTCTATCAAAATATTGGAGTAACGGTAACGACAATAAAGTTCCTTCTTACCACATCATGCTTATCATCAAACAAATGTACAAATAAACTGCACAAAAATCAATCCACATGCAACTAACTAATCTACTAACAAGTAAAAATAAAGTCTGTTATCCAATTCTTTTGGAAGGATTGTATTGAATATCACAATCATACCATGTACATTATCACACTTAACACAGACAGACGTTCCACATAATGGCACGGTGAGGTATCCTTGGTTTATTTCATGTTAGTACACTTATCCCCATGTCAATCATCCTCAAACAGGGGAGTTTATTTAAAGCCCCTCTGCACTAGATGGTCAGGAGGGATTAGAGTAGACCTCCCTGTATGGTCACCGACAGGTGGCTATATCATCAAATCAACATAAGAAAAAGGGGATCATTGGGGACCAACAGGCACCGATTAGGCATTGACTGCTATATAGAGGGCGCAAGTAGCTATAAGTAGTGCAGTGGGGCTTTAAGAGGTTGTGCAGGTTTGAAAGAAAAGTATGCTCCCCCCGACTAATTTCCCCTTTTCTATGCATGTTAAATCATATTTTGAAGACAGTGGAGTATCTAACAGCACAAATTCCTGTCTAGATTTTACCAAATAATATTCTGCTTTTTATAGCGTTTCAATACAAATGTCTCAAAGCGCTTTACAGATATACTATTACCCCGGTCATTGGATTCAATACAAATGTCTCAAAGCGCTTTACAGATATACTATTACCCCGGTCATTGGATTCAATACAAATGTCTCAAAGCGCTTTACAGATATACTATTACCCCGGTCATTGGATTCAATACAAATGTCTCAAAGCGCTTTACAGATATACTATTACCCCGGTCATTGGATTCAATACAAATGTCTCAAAGCGCTTTACAGATATACTATTACCCCGGTCATTGGATTCAATACAAATGTCTCAAAGCGCTTTACAGATATACTATTACCCCGGTCATTGGATTCAATACAAATGTCTCAAAGCGCTTTACAGATATACTATTACCCCGGTCATTGGATTCAATACAAATGTCTCAAAGCGCTTTACAGATATACTATTACCCCGGTCATTGGATTCAATACAAATGTCTCAAAGCGCTTTACAGATATACTATTACCCCGGTCATTGGATTCAATACAAATGTCTCAAAGCGCTTTACAGATATACTATTACCCCGGTCATTGGATTCAATACAAATGTCTCAAAGCGCTTTACAGATATACTATTACCCCGGTCATTGGATTCAATACAAATGTCTCAAAGCGCTTTACAGATATACTATTACCCCGGTCATTGGATTCAATACAAATGTCTCAAAGCGCTTTACAGATATACTATTACCCCGGTCATTGGATTCAATACAAATGTCTCAAAGCGCTTTACAGATATACTATTACCCCGGTCATTGGATTCAATACAAATGTCTCAAAGCGCTTTACAGATATACTATTACCCCGGTCATTGGATTCAATACAAATGTCTCAAAGCGCTTTACAGATATACTATTACCCCGGTCATTGGATTCAATACAAATGTCTCAAAGCGCTTTACAGATATACTATTACCCCGGTCATTGGTTTCAATACAAATGTCTCAAAGCGCTTTACAGATATACTATTACCCCGGTCATTGGATTCAATACAAATGTCTCAAAGCGCTTTACAGATATACTATTACCCCGGTCATTGGTTTCAATACAAATGTCTCAAAGCGCTTTACAGATATACTATTGCCCCGGTCATTGGATTCAATACAAATGTCTCAAAGCGCTTTACAGATATACTATTGCCCCGGTCATTGGATTCAATACAAATGTCTCAAAGCGCTTTACAGATATACTATTGCCCCAGTCATTGGATTCAATACAAATGTCTCAAAGCGCTTTACAGATATACTATTACCCAGGTCATTGGATTCAATACAAATGTCTCAAAGCGCTTTACAGATATACTATTACCCCGGTCATTGGATTCAATACAAATGTCTCAAAGCGCTTTACAGATATACCATTACCCCGGTCATTGGATTCAATACAAATGTCTCAAAGCGCTTTACAGATATACTATTACCCCGGTCATTGGATTCAATACAAATGTCTCAAAGCGCTTTACAGATATACTATTACCCCGGTCATTGGATTCAATACAAATGTCTCAAAGCGCTTTACAGATATACTATTACCCCGGTCATTGGATTCAATACAAATGTCTCAAAGCGCTTTACAGATATACCATTACCCCGGTCATTGGATTCAATACAAATGTCTCAAAGCGCTTTACAGATATACTATTACCCCGGTCATTGGATTCAATACAAATGTCTTGAAGCGCTTTACAGATATACTATTACCCCGGTCATTGGATTCAATACAAATGTCTTGAAGCGCTTTACAGATATACTATTACCCCGGTCATTGGATTCAATACAAATGTCTCAAAGCGCTTTACAGATATACTATTACCCCGGTCATTGGATTCAATACAAATGTCTCAAAGCGCTTTACAGATATACTATTACCCCGGTCATTGGATTCAATACAAATGTCTCAAAGCGCTTTACAGATATACTATTACCCCGGTCATTGGATTCAATACAAATGTCTCAAAGCGCTTTACAGATATACTATTACCCCGGTCATTGGATTCAATACAAATGTCTCAAAGCGCTTTACAGATATACTATTACCCCGGTCATTGGATTCAATACAAATGTCTCAAAGCGCTTTACAGATATACTATTACCCCGGTCATTGGATTCAATACAAATGTCTCAAAGCGCTTTACAGATATACTATTACCCCGGTCATTGGATTCAATACAAATGTCTCAAAGCGCTTTACAGATATACTATTACCCCGGTCATTGGATTCAATACAAATGTCTCAAAGCGCTTTACAGATATACTATTACCCCGGTCATTGGATTCAATACAAATGTCTCAAAGCGCTTTACAGATATACTATTACCCCGGTCATTGGATTCAATACAAATGTCTCAAAGCGCTTTACAGATATACTATTACCCCGGTCATTGGATTCAATACAAATGTCTCAAAGCGCTGTACAGATATACTATTACCCCGGTCATTGGATTCAATACAAATGTCTCAAAGCGCTGTACAGATATACTATTACCCCGGTCATTGGATTCAATACAAATGTCTCAAAGCGCTTTACAGATATACTATTACCCCGGTCATTGGATTCAATACAAATGTCTCAAAGCGCTGTACAGATATACTATTACCCCGGTCATTGGATTCAATACAAATGTCTCAAAGCGCTTTACAGATATACTATTACCCCGGTCATTGGATTCAATACAAATGTCTCAAAGCGCTGTACAGATATACTATTACCCCGGTCATTGGATTCAATACAAATGTCTCAAAGCGCTGTACAGATATACTATTACCCCGGTCATTGGATTCAATACAAATGTCTCAAAGCGCTTTACAGATATACTATTACCCCGGTCATTGGATTCAATACAAATGTCTCAAAGCGCTGTACAGATATACTATTACCCCGGTCATTGGATTCAATACAAATGTCTCAAAGCGCTGTACAGATATACTATTACCCCGGTCATTGGATTCAATACAAATGTCTCAAAGCGCTTTACAGATATACTATTACCCCGGTCATTGGATTCAATACAAATGTCTCAAAGCGCTGTACAGATATACTATTACCCCGGTCATTGGATTCAATACAAATGTCTCAAAGCGCTTTACAGATATACTATTACCCCGGTCATTGGATTCAATACAAATGTCTCAAAGCGCTGTACAGATATACTATTACCCCGGTCATTGGATTCAATACAAATGTCTCAAAGCGCTGTACAGATATACTATTACCCCGGTCATTGGATTCAATACAAATGTCTCAAAGCGCTTTACAGATATACTATTACCCCGGTCATTGGATTCAATACAAATGTCTCAAAGCGCTTTACAGATATACTATTACCCCGGTCATTGGATTCAATACTTGCCCAAAGCTTTTACAAAAGATCACAACTTACTTGTCCAAAACAGGGTTACATTGTATTGTATCTAGAATACAAATATATCTATTATTTACAATCACTTTCAGTCAGCCATTATATACATGAAAACTTGAGGTTCATTGTGTTATCAGAGGTGTTACATAATATGGTCAAAACTGAGCTTTGAAATCTACAAATTTACAAACAAATGTAACTTATTTTTAGTCAACTTTTTATACCATAACTATCTACAGTACGGTACACATGCATTTCTCAGCCAAAATTGCCAGTTGATATCATTCTAAAATTGGTCTCCTAAATGTGAGATTGAACAGGCCAAAACAGTAATGAACCGGTATGTATTTGATATCTGTATTGCAATGCCATCAATCAGGATATACCAGGATAATATACCAGTACTGAAAACTGAATTTCAATGACAAGGCTATTTCGTTAATTAAAAAGGTGTCTAAATCGGTTTCATTCCAATTTTTACTTGTGTACAGAATTTTATATAAATACTAATTGTGAACTTTTTTTTCACTATCAACCATGTGTCCTTCTTGTTCCTTTGTTCTTTTATTCTTTTTTTCATTTCCTTTTCTTTCATTTTTCTGTTCCTTCTTTTCTTTCTTCTTCATTCAACTCCGTTTATATCATTTCACCACTGAATGTCTAAATTCTGTATTTGTCTATTTCGCATCATGCTATTTGCATGCATCTTAAATGTTACATTTTTATTTGTAAATCCAAGATGAATCAGCTTTGACTTTGAATATTTATCAATAAGCCTTTTCAATTCAATTCAATTGAAAAGCTTTCATTGGTGTCACAGCGCCTGTAACAGTCAGCCATACCTAATCCATACAGACTTCAGGAGATCAATTAGGGAATGATTCATTAAAAACTGGACTAGCCGTTAACAAAAATAATTCTCAGGCCTCTTAATATAGCACTAAATCTTTCCTGTAAACGCTTCAAAATATACAATCTTGGGTTTGTTTCCTATACATTCAAAATGGCAGCACAATTCCAGCAAGTCAAACTTTAGTTGCAGCATAGTTTCAGACAGGCCAGTATAACACCTAAAAAACATAGAAGACACATGTCCAAACATTAAAAGAAGTAGTCAAGATTAACACATTTAAACCTTGATGACCACATAGGAGAGTAATAGACAGGTTTCTTGTAAGTTAACATCTGTTGGTGACAACCTAGAGGCTTCAAAATAGCTTTAACTTAAGCTAGATGTAATTATGGTGCTGCATGAATGAATTCTTCCTAGTTAAAATACATCCATCTTGGATAGAAACAAATAAAATTAGAATTGTATCCTTTTGGAGGGAGGCAAGTGTTTGAACTCACAAGTCATCTGAAAGTCAATTGAATAAAGCACTACACCACAATCCTATCTTTAAAAATAGAAGATATTAATGTCCAATTCAACAGTGAAACAATCATAACAAGTCAACTGGAAAACTCATTATAGGATGGGAAACTGGGTGGCATACAAGGGGTTATTAAGGACTAGTGTCAGGATGGAAAAGGGTTAAGTAATTCAATCCATCTTCAGCCATCAAATGCAATCTCAATCCCTCTATCAACACTGTCAGGTAAGTTGAGCAAGACGCACACAACGTCCATCGTCCACATTGAACCTGTGATCCTGGATCTGAAACAGACCACATAAACTACAGTCTATCACTGTGAGGTCTGGACTTCTAGAGTCCAGAACTTCTTCAGTAGCCCATCACTCGATCCATTGTGTCTCTGTGAGGTTTGGTGTATCATTGTAAAGCTCTGACTAAGCAGGACAGAAGGGCAGCACACAGTCCAGAAGTCGTAGGACCAGTTAAAATCCAAGACAGGGTCTTCTACTCCAGAAGTAGGCCTGGATCCATTGTGTAGCCACTGAGGTGTAATGTATCAATATAAGACTCTGTGTAAGCTGCCCAGCAATGGTAGAGGTACAGTTAAATCCATAACAAGGTCTAGACCTGGATCCATCGTCTAGGATTGACGTATCATTATAAGACTCTTAGTAGGCCTGCCATGAGTGCCGCACTAAGGGCAGCAGTAGCAGGAACAGTCACTATCCATGCTATGATGATGTTTATAAACAGACGCCATTGAACCGTTGCTGCGGATCTCACCTTCCCGATAGCTACGACTGATCCCACCTTGCAGTGTGTGGTGCTGATAGGTATACCAATGTTAGATGCTAGCAGAACAGTAGCAGCGGCTCCTAGCTCTATACTAAACCCACTGCAATCAAAACAAAACAAAACAAAATAAAGTCAATACATTGATTACACTCTCAGGAAGGAAGTAACCTTGCCAGACATACGTTTCAAAGAAGCAATATTTGGTCTTTCTTTTCCAGGTGCCCCATCTTATAAAGAGTTGATATTAATTGTAACTTATTTGCGATTGATATCAATCGCAACTATGTAGAGATGGGAGACTGCAAACTTGCGATTAATTTGAATCAATCGCAACTCTTTATGAGACTAGGCCCTGGTATGTTTTTTAGGGCTTTGAGACTAGGCCCTGGTATGTTTTTTAGGGCTTTGATTCACAAGTTACCAAGCAAAACCACACAAACCCTGCCCCTAGAGGGTTTCAAAATAATAACAATCTAATATCTTCCACTTTTTGATTGCTTAAATTTAAACGAGTATCTCAGACTGCCATAGGTCACTATTGCAGCAGTACGACAGATAGCTGCATCTAGCTAGCTCTGTACATCAGAGTCTTGTATGATCACACCATCTGTGTGTTGATCATCTATATGTGCTACTATCTACACTGAATGGATTTGGGTTGGAATACTGCCAAACCCAAACAATTTTCATGCACAAACCTGCTTTTTTCAGTTAATTAAGCTTACAGGAAACAGATATAACAGTTGCTATAGTTACCTTGATGGTGTTATAGGTGTAAGGTTAGTTCCTACAGTCTCAATGACCCTCCGTCCTAGCAACCATAGACCAATCGTAATCCCTGCACCCCCGTAGACCAGGATCCATATAGGTGTTCCAGACTTCTGGTCTACGTTACCGTTCGAATAGATAGTCCACAATGCTACCAAGGGACCAATGGCATTGCTGCAAGATACAAGGCACAATAAAATCATACGTGATCAAAGCAACAACTTGCAAAGGACAAAACAAATCACTCATCTTCCATATGGACTTCTTTTTTTAAACTTTTGCTATTTCATTACATTTTCTACACAAAAATTGTATTAACAATTATGGTCACAGATCTACAGAAATTATGTCTTTTGATAATTCATTATTGAAGGAAAAAATATTATCCAAAGATTATGGTGAGAGCAAACAGCGGCATGAATGGCCTGCCATAGTTAAGTACGACTTAAAGTTTATTTCAGTCTTTGTAAAAGACCCTACTGGACTACTTTTTTTTAAACTATCACTATTTCATTAAAATTTTTACATAAAAATTGTATAAACCTGAAGATAAAACACTATGAAGAATGCTGAGAAATCGTTTATTTCAATCACTTGCAGTGGCTCATTAAACTGATCTGTAGAGCTAATTTTAAGACAAATATTCCATCTATGTTTTGTGTGCAGTTTCCCTCGTGGTTTGTTTTTATAGGTTATCTGGATATACCAAACACCTAAAAAAAAAAAAATAATCATTTGTTACCTAACATCATTTCATCATTTCATGTGCAAATGAAGGAAATACAGCTTGGTTAACTAGATGACAGACATTTCATCACAACTATAATGATTTGATAGTTACCTAACATCATTTCATGTGCAAATGAAGGAAATACAGCTTGGTTAACTAGATGACAGACATTTCATCACAACTATAATGATTTGATAGTTACCTAACATCATTTCATGTGCAAATGAAGGAAATACAGCTTGGTTAACTAGATGACAGACGTTTCATCACAACTATAATGATTTGATAGTTACCTAACATCATTTCATGTGCAAATGAAGGAAATACAGCTTGGTTAACTAGATGACAGACGTTTCATCACAACTATAATGATTTGATAGTTACCTAACATCATTTCATGTGCAAATGAAGGAAATACAGCTTGGTTAACTAGATGACAGACGTTTCATCACAACTATAATGATTTGATAGTTACCGAACATCATTTCATGTGCAAATGAAGGAAATACAGCTTGGTTAACTAGATGACAGACGTTTCATCCCAACTATAATGATTTGATAGTTACCTAACATCGTTGCCACCATGCGCGAATGCAGCAAAGATGGCCGATAAGATCTGTAGAGGAGTGCATAGCTTAGCAACCACCGGATGGTCTTTCACGCTCTTCCACTCTTCTGATTCTTGCCTACTCTCTCCTTCAGTAGAATCTTTGTTTAGCAACCGTTTCCATGTGCCTGTATTGAGCTTTCCAAAGCGAGTGCAGTGCTTGGTATCAGGAGAGCTGCTCATTGATGAGGGACCTGAAACAAACACAACAAGAATTAATGATCGTGATGTTGATTACTAGTCATGTTATGAGAAAAAATTCAATTTGCTGCCTTGCTGTACCCATCAAGAGATATTATAACAGTCATATTGACCCCACAACAACTAACACTCCATGGATGTAATACTAAGGCTGCGACGAGTACTCGCACTGTTGACAACTACTCAAGTACGATTTCTCGTACTCGAATACTCGGCCGCCATTTTTTTTACTATTAATTTTTTTTTTGTTAATGGCGTCCAAGCATAGTCCAAGTATGCAAGTATTCGCCTGTAAGCCTCGGAGTGTACCTGAGTACCTTATTACACGGTTATGCACAGCCCTTTTAAATACTTTGACCCAATACTTTGATCCGGCTACTTTGTAGCGGAGGCATAACAAAAATAGGGAACTGATTTAAATAAAAAAATTAACACGCCTGCAATAAACACCATTCTAGCTCTACACATACTTCTAATGAGAAGACTTACCTGAACTAATCATACTATCTTGCTCCACTGGAACGGCCGCTCCATTCTCTTCCTTCATCTTCCCATCCACTAAATCAACATCAATACCTTCATCTGACAGAGGTACTACACCAAAGAAAAGAACACAGAAGAGTTTACCAAACAAACTTAGATTTTCACTTTTCTGTGTCACCAAACTAACGTACAATTACACAATAAATCCTCATACACAGTAAACTGTAAAAAGAAAAAAACAAAACGAACCCCCCCCCCAAAAAAAAAAAAAAATATATATATATATATATATTTATATTTATTATATTATATATAAATAAATTAATACAAAAATATTGCAGCAAAAAAATTTCATTTTATTTTTTACATGAAATTGAACAACAAGTGAGGAAAGAAAAAAAGAATTAGATGTGCACACAACAACCCTTTAATAGCATAATCACTTCACCTGTTTGTTTTAAGATATATCAACAAAACAACCCTTAGCATATCACTATATCTGTTTGTATTAAGATATATATATGTCAACAAAAATTAGAAATCTTTCATGTGTCATCAAGCTAATCAAGATGAAAATCTGCTTCATATTTGCAAGGGCATTTTATGTTCAGAGTTTCCACCGATTTAAACCCCTAATCGGCAGATTATTGTTTTGAAAGTAGCCATTTAAAGCATTTATAAGGTGAACAACAATATGCTCTCTTTTTCTTTTCTTTTCCCCCTTTTCTTCTCCACCTTACTAATAGAAAAACGATGTGTTTATATAAGTCTGTTATCACAAGACAAGATGTAATCATTTACATTCAAGTCTGTATCAACAAATCCTAGTAATCTTACAACAATGCACACAGAGATGCTTGTTCTTTGGAACTATTAAGTGTCTACAAAAAAATCTTATAAAAGCAGCAATAGGTATTAAAGCACAATCTCTTTGAAGTCTTATCACTCTAAGCTTCATGAAGTGCTTATATTGTCTGAGATAATCTGCACATACATGTATTGCCTTGCCAACTGCTACCTTGGTAAACTTAAAGATCCTATGTCTGATGAATATACAACTTGATATGAATGGAAAACTGAATGACTGTAGAATACAAATATAAAGGAATACAAATATTTACCCTTTCATTATAGCACAAAAGCAAATTAAACACACAACTTCCTAACCCCTTCAAATTAGGGGTCAACAGGGGTCATATTTGCAGCAGTTACGATGACGACACAACATGTGGACCCGTTTGGTCTTTAACCTCGTACAACTATGGTTTAGTAGAGCATGTTTAGGTAATAAACTCATACCTAGACATAGTCATAAATATACATGTATGTCGAAGTTGGATCATGGATCTACATTTATTGCAAGAGTAACAAAAACATACCTCTTACTATTACATAAATGTGATCCTAATTTCATGAATCACTCACTATGTGATTGTGAACTCTTATCATACCTTTCCAATGTTGATTTTAAAGGGGGACTGCACTACTTGCGCCCTCTATATAGCCAACAATGCCTAAGCGGTACCCATTGGACCCCCATGGTCCCCTTTTTCTTATGTTAATTGAGAGCTGATTTGATGAGATAACCAGCTGCCAAGGAGGTCTAATTCCTCCTGGCCAAACAAGTGCTGATCTATAGGCTTTATTAAAGTAAACAGCTACTTTCCAGTGGTCTACATGCAGAGACAAACAAGATTAACACTTGAAAGTATTTACATAAAACAAATGAAAACAGATTAAAGCTTGAGACTGGTTTTGGGTCTAAGCTACAGTACAAACTGAGAATATTTAGACTAGTAACAAAATACTTTTGGTTTGTTGGAGTTCTTTTTTATTTTGCTGAATGAAAATGAGATTCCCATTCAAATTTGATGTGGTTTTTCTTTCTTTTATCTTCCTTTTTTTGTGTCATACTCTAAAGTTCTTGTTGAGACTTCCAGAGCTATTTCAGACGTGGTTTTCAGAGTGAAACTGCTCACACCTCTGGTGTAATTTTGTATTCATTTTAAAAGATACTCTTGTGAGACTTACTTTTAACATCTGTGTCCATTTTGACCTCCTGTAGGTCATCACTGCACGTATACGTTGATGTCTCGGATAAAACTACATAAAGAAATAATCATTAATGTACATTAGGTGACAAACATACAATACTGCAGGCAATTCAAGAGACACAGAATCCCTCTTATCACAGAGCAAATACATTTACCAGTATATCACTACCTAATAAACAAAACAGAACTAGCATCAAGACATTGAAACACAAGCATGCTTTAATGGAAAATTTCAGGCTATTGTTCAATGTCACCTTTCTCTGAAATAAGTGCATTTATATGTTCCAAAGATTTCTTATGTTACATCTATTAGAAATGTATAGTTTTGTACTTTTGTTTGTTTATAGAGTTAGTGATACATGAAATCATCTGAGCTGACTGAGCAGCAGCCATCCAATTTGATTGGCTAATTTGGGTCTCTCCTTTATACACATGTGATGTCAACGATTATCTGTTGAACTGTGCTGAACTGGCTTATGTTCGTACACAATATATACAAAAAGAAGAGAATAACAAGGATATAGTTACTTGTACTGGTCCTTAAATACATACATAGCAGAATATGGATAAAACATATCTGGTCACATGTTAAAAAATATTATTTGTTTATTAGTTCTTTTAATCACGTCTGATTACCATAGAAATAAAACATGATCAACATTATCGAGACATACCGGGTTGATACAAAATATTACTTGCTCATTAATTATTTTAGTCATGTCTGAATAACATGGAAATATAAAAAATTGAGACATATATATGATACAAAATATAACTTGATCATTAGCTCTTTTTGTCACGTCTGATTACCATTTTTAGTACGGACTTTGAACATTGTAGAATTATTGCAGTTTAGCTTTGAGGCAAAAATGTTTGCTTTTTATCAATAAACCTTTTAATTTATAGATTTAAGTCCAAACTCACACTGCAGAATGTTAGATAAGTTCTAACCCATAGAGCTGTCTTAATGTATTTAAATTGGCTCTTCCTCCTCAACATTGGCAACAAAAATCTGTAATTTACATCTATCATTGTTTAAAAACATAAAATGTTTAAAAATGAGAATTTCAAAAAAATGAACAAATTGCCAATTTGCTAATGAAAATAGCGATTAAAATATTGACTCTGCATTGCAAATTCAGAGACAATGATAATTTTTTTAATTAAATTGCTTTTATTCATGAATGGCAAAGTGTAGGCTACTGCGACAGATATTAACTTAAGTCCTACAGTGATTATGTACAATTTGTAATTCTGAGCATTCTGGATCAAAAGATTGAAATAAAACATGACTAAAAGATGAAGCTGTTACAAACTGTACCTTGAAGTTGTTTTCTCCATCTGGGAACCAGGAAGAAGAAGACGATGAGACCAGCAATGATACCAACTCCAAAGCTCAGGATCATGACCCCCCATACTGGGATGACATGAAGATAAAGCACTGGAAACAAATACAGAAAACAAAATAATTATGTTACATTCATGATTGTGATGGAACCAAACTAACTGCATAACAAGCTTTGCTCCAGTGAAAAAATTACACAGGGGCTCGGGCGAATTAGCCCCCAAAATGCCCAAAAGAGCCCCCGAAAGTCATAAAAGAGCCCCCAAAATTTGCAGAGTTCAATGAAAACAAATTAAAGAGTGTTAATTTCATGCAAGCAAGCTTGAAAAGTAGCCCCCGAAATTATTTAAATATTTTTTTCCCTGCTTTGTTCATATTTCCTTTTTTACAACTGTATGTCCTACCTGCGAAATTGAAACATTAGCAGTGTCCTAGTTATGCAAGGAAACCTGTTTACCTTCTAGACTTCGCTGTCAGACACTATTGAGTGACTGACTGACATCTTTTTTTCTTTGGTAATAACATACATAAAATGAGTTGTAACAGGTAAATGAGCATTTGTCTACCGTACATCAATAACCCGCTACTTGTAATGGCCAAAATTAAACTGATTGAATCTTTGTGCAGCACAAAACATACGACCATTCGGTAAAAAGGTCTGAAAATCAGACTATTACTTTGGTGATCGCAATCACTTTAGTCGATTCAACAACTAATGGTCGTTATTTTCCCACTAAAAGTCATTTTCAAACGCTTTTGTATTGTCTTTCAATTGCTGTTGGAATTTAACCTTTATATTTTGTTTGACCTGCAAATGGGACATAGTACAGGGATGCCAACCTTTCAGAGCACAAATCAGTAACCATAAGGCTCAAAATCAGTAATTTGGGGAATAAATCAGTAATTTCCTATGTGGCACCATGAATCTTAAAAGAATGGCAAGCGGACGCATGCGCGCATGATTATCTGAAATTTGTTGTGATTTTACTCCCACAAAGTTGCTAAATATTGATTTTCAGTTCATCACAACACATACACCTGTAAGTTTTCAATGAAAAATTGGCTTCTATTAAGAGAATACTTGATAATTTTCCATCTTTCTCATGCAGCGAGTGCTGGATGGCCACCATACTGTACAGCACTTGCTACGATAGATCTTTATGCGCACAAAAAAAAAAAAAAAAAAAAAAAAAAAAAAAAAACATAATTTTTAGACAACATTCCGTACTGCCGTAATGGTCGTTAATTTCCGTACCAATTACGGAAAATCCGTACTAGTTGGCATCTCTGCATAGTACCTTTAAAGGCATCGTTTAACAATGTTAAATCTGAGATGAACAGCCCTACGTGTTACCAGTTTCTGTAATATGGTATAATATTGAAGCCCTAAAAAAGTCGCGCTTCAAAATGATCAAGAAGTGCCTCAAAAAAGTAAAAATCTTTGAGTGACCTGTAATACCATACTCGTTTTCCCCAATAGACTGTAGTGTTATGAAAACCGTTTGGCAAACACAAAATTTGGTTTCGATTTCCAATCATAAATATCTTGATAATCAGACAGGCGATCGGCTTGTAAAAGTCATTGGGTTCCTGATTGACCTAAAGGTTTATAATTATCATTGCAGCATGAGCTAAATCAAGGATTTGTTTAAAGGATCTGAGACAAAGTTTGCGGATCCCTTTAAGGCTGTAATGATCTACGGTCCCCTACTAGACCAAGACCAACTTACTTTCAGGTCCATCAATGAAGATTGATATACAGTTGAGGATTAGAACAAGGGCGTAGAAGAACGGAAGAACTCTCAGACCAGGCTCCAGGGGATTCTCCTGTAATCAAATACATTAAAACAATCATTTAAAAACAAAATCATATTAATGTATTTCTAAAGTTTTGTATTCAGGCTTAAAGCTAACTTTGAGAGTGATTGAATTCCATTTTGTGAGAAATAAGGTCAAGATAGTTTGAAGCAGAAGCTCAACCATTACATGGGTCTGTAACCCATAACCCCTCAATGTGGAATTCAGAGCCCTATTAGGCTTCAGAAGTTCAACTATCGACCCATTTATTTGACATTTTAGCAGGGAGCACAAACTCATAAACCCTACTTTTTTTCAGACCCCCTGTTGAAAAAGTAGTACAGAGCCGTGATAAATGTTGAACAGTTGTCTATTCAGACTTGACTAAGGTATTATTTTTAGCTTTCCACCACGGCCCATATACTCACAACTTTGCTACGCTACATGTAGTTGTTAACTAAAGGCGTAACAAAAAAGATGTTGTGCTGCCCTTTGCGACCGACCCCAAAATCTTGAAATCTACCGTCGGCTTTTTCACAACAACAACAAAATTAACAGCTTTTTAGACGAAAAATGTTTAATGAATAAAAAAAAAGTATGTATTAAAGTATTCAAAACTGAAAAATATCAGCCCAAAGAGGGAGGGGGTGGGGGAGGTTTTTTTAATTTTTATTCTGACCCATCTTTTGGCACCTACATGTAAAGGGCAATGCAACATCTTCCTTTTAGAGGCCTAATTAAAAAGCTTATACAGTAGTACACATTTTTTTGACAGCCAGGCTTAGTAAGGCAAGGTATATGAATATGAGCCCCGGCCTCTACACAAAACGTCCCAAACCCATCATATGAATATGAGCCCCGGCCTCTACACAAAACGTCACAAACCCATCATATGAATTCCCTTCTCAATGCACACACACATGTATTGTTCTAATTGGCGTAATGCTGCCTGTATCAATCTCAGTAATAACAGACTGATAATAAACCAATACAAAAAATTGCATTATCATGATTCAGACATTAGCAAAAGTGTGTAAGTTTTACTGGTTGGTTAGCGTCTGTATGACCTTGTGACTAAGAAATACATTGCATTGTTGATTTTTCTGAAGAGTGTAAGAAAAATATAACTAAATGTCTCACAAAAATATGATCCATGATGGGTAAGGAAACATTGACATTGCTTTGCAATGAGAATAACAAGAATTCTGTTTGTACCACATTACAACTTAGGATCATTTAGATATGATGCAAACCGTGCAATTCCCCCCCCCCCCCCCCCCCAAAGCAGAAAAAAAAAAAAAAAACTGCTGCAGTTTTGTTAATATGTAATTGAATGGCAACAGCAGGCAACAAAGGTGCTTACTGGGTTCTGTGTTATAGAATAAAGATTTGTGAAGCATATTGCATTTTACGTCACAATAGAAAAAAATGCAGCGGTTTTGCTGCATCATCATATCTGAACAAGGCTTTTATCTGCAGTATCATAGCCATCATGGAACTAAAGGCCTGTCCTCATCAGACAGAAGTTGCAAAATAACCAGCTATTTTCAGACTCGCGACATTTTCCCAAAGCTCAAAATTGCCTCTTCACCAGTTGCGTTGTCACAAACTAGCGCAAATTAGCACGCTATTTCCCCCAAAGCGGGCTATTTTGAAAACAAGACCAACATTTCTCAGAATATTTCTTCGACCAAATAGCCCACTAATTGCAACTGCGGGCTGATGAAGAAGCAAATTACACTGATTTAGCTGGCTAATTTGAGATCGGGCTAGTTAAAATAGCGGGTTATTTTACAACTTCTGTCTGATGAAGACGGGCATTAAGAGGAGTAATTTTAAAAGGAACGCCACAACACTGTCACCCCATACGGACTTGTTTTCCATGACATTTGAACTGCTTATAAAACATAAGATTCAGAGACGTTACATTGTACCTTTAATGGTCCATGGGTTAGAGCAGTAAACTAAATGATTGGCCTTTCCAGTGGTAAACATAGATGTATCTTGTTTTAAAGGTCATAGCATTCCAAATTTGATATGCTTCACCATTACATGAACCCTCCCTAACACTACTTGCTCAATTCATACAAAGTCACTACACTTTACAGGTGTAAAGTGATTCAGGTATTAAATATTGTAACAGGGATAGGGGGTTCGATTTTGAAAAAGTATGAAACAAACAAAAAGTAACAGAAAAAAAGAAAGGAAGAAATAAATAAAAAGGTGGAAATCTCCAAAAATGACAAGCAAGAAATAGGGTAGGAGATCTGTAATTCTGTACCCATGTGATGAACCCCCCCCCCCCCCCCTCCCTGATGAGTTTAGCAAATTCAAAATCTTTATTCCGAGAGAAAAATATATGACCATCTATATGTGCATGTTTATCTTCTACTCAAACTTGTCTCCTTATTACCAGTGAGGTAAACAAATTCTAAAACGTATTAACTCATGCTATTGATTTCTCAACAATACAATTCCTTTTATACAAAACATTGATTCTATTTTGTGGAGACCAACAACCCCTTTCCCCATGCAAGTCAATTCCAGTAAATCCTTGTCGACACACGATGCAGTAACCTTGTTTAATCTCAACGAAACTGCAGTGAGTCTGATATAAAACTCATTGTACAAACAAGTCAATAACACATAGAGGTGAAAAGAAATAGTGAATAGCCTGTCCCATGCATGCAAGGCCATTGTGTAATTATCTGTCTGTGCATTGTAAGATTCAGAGATGTGCAGCGTAAACAGGTTTTTGTCACTTTGTTGCATCATGAAGTCGGCTCACCAAGACATTTATATGCGGACACGGTTGAGCAGACAGAAAGCAAAAGGAGCTGGTATAATCGTCAGCTCTTCTCCTGCATGTGACAGCCATGTGCTTACAATCAACCTGCACACACCAATACCAGCATGCTGTCATCACGACAATAACTTTCTCATATTGTAGATTACACAACGTAACCATGATTCAACAGATTGAAGACCAGTTAATTTCAAACTATTCATGCTTTGCACCTATTTGGGAAATTGTTTGATTTGTTTCTTCACAGAGGGGTGTTATGAAAAGAAAAGAAATTATGAAAAGCTAATTAACTTTTTATTCTTTTCTTGAAATGCTCAACAAAATGTTATGTAGTGATGACGATAATGGCAAAAACAACAATAGCCATGACAATTTCAAGTACTGGTATACATGTACGTGTCCTGCAATGTGCCAAAATCTTACCCAGTTGGTCTTAGAGCTGCAGCTTATAAATTTGTTTTGAAAAACAAATTACTCATGGAATTAATGATTAACTGTTTGTTTCAGATCCCAATCAAGTTAAATATACAGAGGATAACTCTTCAAATCTGCATCAATTTTCCTTTTCACTCAGCTTGCCAAAGCTTTCATCCTCTTCATGTATCACTCATGCACCTCCTGTATTCTCTTCTTTTCTTACCTGTTTTTCTCTCTCTTTTTTGTATGTTTGCTTGTTTTGTTTGTTTTGTTGATTTCTTGTCTGTTTTTTGTGTTGTTTCATTTTTTGTTACCGTTTTGTTTTTATGTTTGTTTTGGTTCTTTTAATAGGATGGATTTATAGCAAGGCTCAGTACTTTATGGTTATTACACTGTATGTAGGATTTGAAGAAGAAAACAAATACTTCCAAATAACGAATCGTATTAGTAATTATGATACGTACCTTGTCAATAACAATTTTCCTGTAGATGACAAAGATGACACTGGATACGAAACCAGACATGATGGGTGATAGGAACCAAGATCCAACTATAAATAAATACAAACATATCACAATATCAATGCGTGCCATACACCATTGGACCTCAAAAATACACTTCTTCAATCTACAAGAGTTCCTTTCACAACCTTTCACAAAAGAATCTAAATTATAATTTAATTTCTTGTCAAATTACATCTTACACAATTCAATTTCATTTAGTTAGAAGACAGTTCTAGAAATGAAAATAAAATACAAATCTTATCGAGGGAATACAAATATCAAAATTGAAAATTAAATGAGTTTGCACGAAATTAAACCAACATCATAATTCTAATTGCTGTTAATATTTTACTTATTTATTTTATTTGTGAATGTCTATTCATCTTTCTTCTAATTCAACTCAAGTAAATACTCAAAATGAAATTAATCTCTCTTTTTTTTGTCATTTTCATTTCTCACTCCTCCTCTTCATCTCTTCATCTATTTCACCCCTCCCCTCTTTCGACCTCTACCTCCACCTCCCCCTCCCTCTCCCCCTCTCTCTCTATTTCAATCTTTGTTTAATGTAGCTTGGCTAAGATAGGAGATAAAGAATACTCTCCCCCTCCCCCCCCCCCCCCCTCTCTCTCTCTCTCTATTTCAATCTTTGTTTAATGTAGCTTGGCTAAGATAGGAGATAAAGAATACTCTCTCCCGTCCCCCTCCCACCTCCCCCTCCACCTTCCCCTCTCTCTCCCTCTCTCTCTATTTCAATCTTTGTTTAAAGATAAACTTTAGTACTGGTAATGCGATTGCATTGTGAAAGAAAAGGTGTGGAAAGGATCAGAAACAGTTGATCATGTAGCATGTAAGTATTGGTGTGCACTGCAAGGTTCTGGAGTCTTCAAAATCATAATAAATTTGACCGAGTCTTGGTAAAGTAACAAGCACATACATAGAAAGCTATGTATGGGACAACACGCATGGTGTCGGGGTTGGTACTACCTTGATTCCTTGTCTTTCTATGCTCATTACTCAGCCAGTATACATTTTCTTCCAAAATTGTTTGGCACATGTCATTTATTTGTAATCTTGAACATTCTGTGTAAGTTTCGTTTGATTCTGTGAGAAATAATTTTTTTTTTTTACCAGTACTGGAGTTTCTTTAATGTAGCTTGGCTAAGATAAGAGATAAAGAATACTCTCTCCCCCGTCCCCCTTCCACCTCCCCCTCCCCCTCTCCCTCTCTCTCTCTATTTCAATCTTTGTTTAATGTAGCTTGGCTAAGATAGGAGATAAAGAATAGTTACTAATGAATCCTCCCCTCCCCCTCTCCCTCTCCCCCTCTCTCTCTCTATTTCAATCTTTGTTTAATGTAGCTTGGCTAAGATAGCCTCCAACTCCCCCTCCCCCTCCCCCTCCCCCTCTCCCTCTCCCTCTCCCTCTCCCTCTCTCTCTCTATTTCAATCTTTGTTTAATGTAGCTTGGCTAAGATAGCCTCCACCTCCCCCTCCCCCTCTCCCTCTCTCTCTCTCTATTTCAATCTCTCTCTAACGTAGCTTGGCTAAGATAGGAGAATACTTACTAATGAATCCAAATTGTTTCCAAGCAATGCCTTCCAACTGAAAGACAACGAGATGGAATCCCAGCATAGCTCCTACAATGCTGTGTGTTCCAGAGACTGGCATCTTCAGCCAAGTAGCTAGCAGCAACCAAATACAAGCACCTGCAAGCCAAAAATAAAAATTACTTTTCGTTCATGGGTGCTCTTTTACGTACAGATTACAAAACAAATTCCAGATTTGTTATCGTCCTTTTACCAGCGTTCTTCTTCTTTTGTTGTTGTTTATCTCATTGCTTTTTGTATTTGTTTCACTGAGAGATGGAATGCCTAATGCTCCTCTTCATATAATGTACATACAGTGTATTACATGTATAAATGTATACGGTCAAACCTGCTTGTAGCGACTACATGTACCTGTCTACAAAGACAATATTTTTTGTTTCCTGTGAAAATGGTTTCTCATTCAATCGATTATTATTATAGGCACCAGTCTAGACATAAAGACCACCTGCCTAAACAGACCACTTTTCTTGTCTCCCTTGGGTGGTCTTTATAGACAGGTTTCACTGTATACTAACCCTGTAAACGATCATCGGATCGGACGCCGATACCGATCCGATCAGGGGTGATCGGCGATTCCGATCCGATCGCCGATCAATTAAAATGATCGGAAAAAAATCGGCAGATTTTTTTTTTTTTTTTTTTTTTTTTTATGACGAAAATTTTCAAGTTTTTGGCTATCAAATGCTCAAAAAAAATTCATGGCTGGGATTATTTTGTCTTTTGGAGTTGTTGTAACCATGTTTGTTGATATGTAGTGCCTTTTCATGACTTTGAAATTAATAATATTGGTCTAAGAGCAGAGGCAAAACATGCGGGCCGCCATCTTGGATTATAATGTAGGTATTTATTTTTTTTTTTAATGACGAAAATTTTCAAGTTTTTAGCTATCAAATGCTTTAAAAAAAATCATAGCTGGAATTATTTTGTCATGTGGAGTTGTTGAAGACCATGTTTGTTGATATTTAGTGCCTTTTCATGACTTTGAAATTAATAATATTGGTCTAAGAGCAGAGGCAAAACATGCGGGCCGTCGTCTGGAATTATAATGCATATTACCTACATTATAATTCAAGATGGCGGCCCGCATGTTTTGCCTCTCCTCTTAGACCAATATTATTAATTTCAAAGTCATGAAGAGGCACTAAATATCAACAAACATGGTCTACAACAACTCCAAATGACAAAATAATCCCAGCCATGATTTTTTTTTGAGCATTTGATAGCAAAAAACTTGAAAATTTTCGTCATTAAAAAAAAAAAAAATACCTACATTATAATCCAAGATGGCGGCCCGCATGTTTTTCCTCTGCTCTTAGACCAATATTATTGATTTCAAAGTCATGAAAAAGCACTATATATCAACAAACATGGTCTACAACAACTCCAAATGACAAAATAATCCCAGTCATGAACTTTTTTTGAGCATTTGATAGCCAAAAACTTGAAAAATTTCGTCATTAAAAAAAAAAAAAAAAAAAAAAAAAAAAAAAAAAAAAATCAGCCGATTTTTTTTTTGTCGATCTTCCGATCCGATACCGATCAAAGGTGCGAGGGTGTCGCTCCGATCTTCCGATCCGATCAGAGCCCCAACTTACAGGGTTACTGTATACCCATATCACTGACTTGTAACTTGACAACAAAGTAACCTAAAGGTGACATTGATATTTCAGGGCTACATTGTACGCAAGTAACGCAACATATGAGCCGCATGATATTAAACAAAGAAAACAAACACTAAAGAAAACAAACACTACAGAGAAGATCAAATTTGATAAGAATCATGGCAAATAGGCATATCTCGTTTTCTCAAGCCATTTTGCAAACACTAAAAAATGTAAAGGTATTCAACATTTTTTTTTTTTTGTCTTTCTTTTCATGTAGGGTACTGTAATGAGCTAAATAAAGGGCCCTAAAAATATGAGTAGCATGTTCTTGATATATATATCATTCAAACATAATCATTCAGGCTTGCCAACAAGTTTAAAAGTGTACATGTAGGCCTACAGTGTGCATACATGTAGCATTCATTTCATCTTTTCTCTCTTTATCAACGTTGAGTTTCAAGGTACAATGTTAACAAGAGGTATCTAAAGAGGGTTTAATGAATATGGAGAATAACCAAAGGTTGTTTTATTTAAAACTGTTTCTTGGATAATCAAAAATGTTAATGACCCCTCTCCCCTCCCTCTCTACAATTAATTTCCGTTCATTCCTGCCTCGGTTTCCAGAACAAAAATAATCAATCAATCAAAGAAAAAAACAATTTTGTATAAAACATTTTTCAATTTTAATGTTTGAAGTTTTGTATCCAAACAAAAGTACATCAATATAACAATCAAATGTGAATGTTTAACATTGAAAGGATAAATGGGACCTGAAAAAAGCATTAAATGCCCATTGTTTCTGTGATTTATACAAAGTAGGCCTGAGTCATGTCAGGATTTTCATAAACCGGGTCCCGACGGCCTTGCACCGATCGGGACCCGGTGTCCCGAAATCAGCTCGCAGGATTTGTCACTTGCCTCTATAAAAAGCGCATATCATCAGTATGTCCCTTAAAACGTTAAAAGTGACCTTTTTTATCAGTATAAATAAATCAACACATGCATACCTCGACACAGATTGGTATATTCTTCCATTTGACATTATTTTCATCCATGATTGGCGATGTTTAGTGCCATTATCGTGCCTCTCAAAGTAAAAAAACTCGAGCAAAAATATAAAGACAACATTCGAGCCGCCATTTTGATTCATGCAGGTTGAATAAATCGGGTCAAAAAATATGAATGTTAGAATAATAAAACGGCTTTCTAAAAAATTCTTCTTTACAACATACCGATCAAATAATTTGTTAAAGACAAATAAATATTTATCTTTTAATTTAAACATCGCATGCTTTTTTTTTAAAGCTGAAAATTACTTGGTAATCACAAGAAGTTTTGATACGGATAGCTGTTGCAAGGCAAGTTAAGACTAGTCTCGGAAAAATGCGCAGTGCTCGTCGTTAGCTGTAAGGCGTGCCAGAACGAACCCAACAAAGACGTGGTCGTAACGAGAAAAGAATCATTAAAAGCTACGATCGAGAGCACAATTGGAAAGACAACTACTCACGACGAGGAGCACTGCGCATTTTCCGAGACTAGTCTGAACTTGCCTTGCAACAACTATCCGTATCGAAACTTCTTGTGATTACCAAGTAATTTTCAGCTTTTAAAAGAAGCCATGCGGTGTTCAAAATCAAAGAAAAATATATATTTTGTCTTTTAAAAAATTATTTGATCGGTATGTTGTAAAGAAGCGCTTTTTAGAAAGCCGTTTTATTATTCAAACATTAATGTTTCTTTCAACCTGATTTATTAATCCTGCCGAGAGACCCGGCCAGTACAGGGTCATTCCATGTCAAATCACCCAATGGTTTTAACACCGACCATTTTTGATTTTGATGAAACTTTGTGTACTTGTTGAGTCTGATCTCAAGGCACCAATCCCAAATTTTAGGTCAATCGGGTGAGGGTTTGGGAGATACGCCCACCAAATTTTGAGATTTTTTCAAAAATGGGGGTGGCGGGCCTACCTTTGAACCCTTGTATTTCGGGACCTAATGGGTCAATCTTCACAAAATTTGTATTATTGGAAAGGGTATTCAATAAGGATTCCAAATCTGCCGTCATTTTGAACATTTGTATATGTTGGGGTACTTTGACCCTCTTGACCTAAAGATTTGACCTTGAAATTGACCTTGTGGATCACGTAACCTTGACAACATTTTTCATGAAATGCCAATCTCTGACATGTTCACTAAAACATATAAAAGTTTCAGAGATATAATATTTTTTTGTTTAGGAGCAATAAGGATTGAAAGTATCCATACTTACAGATATTCACAATAAACCATACAATACATGCAATATGCACAGTACAACATACATGTACATGTACATCTTCAACATGCTTCTTTGTTCTAGGCATATCCATTCTAAGTTCATATAGGCCTAAAGGGGTTAACAGGATGTATGGCTTTAGGCCTCTGAGTCGGTTCTAGGATAATTACCCCCCCTGGAAAACTAACCCCCCCCGAAAATCCCCCCCCCCCCCCCGAGGAAAATTACCCCCCGAGGACTATCACACCCATAGGACAATTACCCCCAGAAAATTACCTTCTAGGACATTCTGTCCCCCCCCCCCCCCCCCCCCGAGGACAATTACCCCTCGGACAATGACACCCTAAGACAATTACCCCCGGACAATTACCCCCCCCCCCCCTTATTTGTTAAAGGGGAAGTCCATCCTGATAATAAGTTTGTTTTAATCAAAGCAGATTTTTTTGGGGGGAGGTAATTATCCTTGGGGGGTAATTTTCCAGGGGGGGGTAATTGTCCTCGGGGGGGGGGGGGGGGGGGATAGATTGTCCTAGGAGGTAATTTTCCTGGGGTTAATTGTCCTCTGGGTGTGATAGTCCTCGGGGGTAATTGTCCTCCGGGGGGGGGGGGGGGGTAATTATCCTAGAACCGACTCAGAGGCCTAAAGTCTTACATCTGTTAACCCCTTTAGGCCTATATGAACTTGTCATTTTATTTTTATTCAAGTACCTGCTGACATTTAGAATGGGTATGACTAGAACAAAAAAAGCATGTGGAAGATGTATGTTGTACTGTGCATATTGCATGTATTGTATACATTATAATAGGGTTTATTGTGAATATCTGTAAGTATGGATACTTTCAATCCTTATTGCTCCTAAACAAAAATTATTATATCTCTGAAACTTTTATATGTTTAAGTGAACATGTCAGAGATTGCATTTCATGAAAATGGTTGTCAAGGTTACGTGATCCACAAGGTCAATTTCAAGGTCAAATCTTAGGTCAAGAGGTCAAAGTACCCCAACATGTATGAATTTTCAAATGGTCGCAGATTTGGAATCCTCATTGAATACCCTTTCCAACAATACAAATTGTGTGAAGATTGACCCATTAGGTCCCGAGATACAAGGG
>JAVYIG010007981.1:0-94756 GCA_035222895.1 Strongylocentrotus droebachiensis
AACAATCCGAGGCCATGCTGCTCGCGGGTTACTTGCACGCCGCTTGTACATATAATCTGTCATGAATCTCGCGTACGGCATGACCTCCTTGTCTACCGAAACCCATCATGCTGCTCGCGACCGGCCGCATTTCCCATCTTGTACATTAATAATAATCAACCACACCCGTTGTGACTTGTTGCACTTTTAATCTCGATTGTAAAAGCCCTTTTTTTAGTTTCGAAAGAGAGAGCGGTGTCGTCATTTCGAAAGCGTATAGGGTTCATGAATCGACGATTTGTATTTCCGAAAATAAATCGGGGTTTGTAATTCCTTTTAATAAATAGGATCATCCGTATTAAAAGCAAAGGAATTATTTGTTATTTAGAGCGACGTGACTAGATTCATAAAGACGGACTGAAGTACTGACGATGATCGTTCGTAAAGAAATTATTTGTCACTCAATTCGACCCGCCTCCGATTGAACACTTAAACATCAACGCAACAATTAAAAGTAGTCGTGACGGCGCGATGTCCGTACATGTACGATCAGCGGTGGGTAACGAATATCGCTTGTGATTCTAGCCGACCTGCCTCTGATGGATCGATTCAACCCAATTCTTCAAGAAGTCCTGACGCACTTACGATACTCATTATGTATTAGTTGTCATTCAAATCGACCCACATCCATTATTGATTGACGCAGTGAAAATGTTCAAGTACGGTCTGACGTATGTAATACGATACTCGTTAGGTAAAGAAATTAGTTTTAATTGAATCAACCTGCTTGCGAGTGATTGACGTAACGATACTTTTGAAGACGGCGCGACGTCCTTACGATCCTCGTTTGTAAAATAAATTACTGTTTTTTTTTTCAATTCGACTTTATATCTGATTGGTTGACGCAATGACCTTCTTCATTGATGACGCAACTCAATTCTTCAAGGGGGCCTGACGTACTTACGACCATCGGTAGATAAAGAAAAATGTAATATAAGAAGATCGTGTAGATATATAGAGAGGAAATAAAAGATTGGAGAGAGAAAGAGATGTGTAGAGAGGAGACATAGACAGGGGCGGATCCAGCCGGCGGCAGGGGAGGGGGCCCAATCCGTGAGAAAATATTTAGGAGGGGGGGAGCACAATTTTTTTGGGGCCCTCGCAAATTTGAAAAGTCGCACCCCCCCCCCCCCCTTAAACGCCAGGAGAGGGGGCCATCTTTCTCCAAAAGGGTAAAATGAACTTGTTCTAACACGTTTTTTCCCAGGGGAGGGGCCCGACCCTCCCCCCCCCCCTGGATCCGCCACTGGAAATAGACGCAGAGAGGTAATAAAAGAAGCTCGTAGATAGAGATGGGGAGGGGGGTGTCGAGAGAAAATAAATAAGATAGAGCAAGAGAGAGACGAAGAGATCATATTATAGAGAGGGGAGATGTAGAGAGGAAATAGATAAGACAGAGATATTGAGTGGAAATAAAAGAAGATAGAGAGAGAGAGAGGAAATAAAAGAAAGTCGTATAGAGAGAGATGTATAGAGAGGAAATAAAAGGAGAAGATAGAGACATAGACAGGGGCGGATCCAGCCGGCGGCAGGGGAGGGGGCCCAATCCGTGAGAAAATATTTAGGGGGGGGTAGTGAGCACAATTTTGTTTGGGGGCCCTCGCAAATTTGAAAAGTCGCACGCCCCCCACCCCCTTGAGCGCCAGGGGAGGGGGCCATCTCCCCCCTAAAAAGTTAAATGAACTTGTTTTATCACGTTTTTTTTCCCAGGGGAGGGGCCCGACCCCCCCCCCCCCCCCCCTGGATCCGTCACTGGAAATAGACGCAGAGAGGTAATAAAAGAAGCTCGTAGATAGAGATGGGGAGGGGGACGGTGTCGAGACGAAATAAAGAAGATAGAGCAAGAGAGAGACGTAGAGAAGATCGTATATAGAGAGGGGAGATGTAGAGAGGAAATAGAGAAGACAGAGATATTGAGTGGAAATAAAAGAAGATAGAGTGAGAGAGAGAGAGAGAGAGAGTAAATAAAAGAAGGTCGTATAGAGAGAGACGTATAGAGAGGAAATAAAAGGAGAAGATAGAGACATAGACAGGGGCGGATCCAGCCGGCGGCAGGGGAGGGGGCCCAATTCGTGAGAAAATATTTAGGGGGGGTAGTGAGCACAATTTTGTTTTGGGGCCCTCAAAAATTTGAAAAATTGCATGCCCCCCCCCCCCCCTTGAGCGCAAGGGGAGGGGGCCATCTCTCCCCCCCCCCCCCCCCCAGAAGACAGAGATATTGGGTGGAAATAAAAGAAGATAGAGAGAGAGGAAATAAAAGATCGAAGACAGAGAGAGAGAGATATAGAGAGGAAATATAAGAAGGTCATATAGATATAGAGAGGAATTAAAAGGATAAGATTGGAGAGATAAATAGATGTGTAGAGAGGAAATAAAAAAGGTAGAGAGAGATAATGTATAGAGAGAGAGAGAGAGAGGGGGAAACAAAAGAAGGTCGTATAGAGAGATATAGAGAGCAAATAAGAGATTGAAAATTAAAAGAGAAGATAGAGATGGGGCTGTGGAGAGGAAATAAAGAAGATAGAGCAAGAAAGAGAGACGTAGAGAGGTATTCAATAAAAGATCGTTTATATATAGAGAGAGAGAGAGAGGTAGAGAGGAAATAAAAAGAGATCGTAGATAGAAAGAGAGAGAGTGAGAAAGATGGGAGAAAAAGGAAAATCGTAGATGGACTTAAACTTAAACTTATTAAACAAATCAGCAAAACTACTCCATTGAATACACCAGTATAAGTCTCTCATACTGATATGAGACTTATAAGTCTCTTTAACTGGTAAGAGACTTATACTGGTCTTTAACAAAACTGCAATAAAAACACAAACGAAACAATTGTTAAATTTGAATTTGAATTTATTTTCAACTATTTACACTTTATCACTGAAAATAAATACAATATTCAATGTGCATTCAAGCACAGTGTTGGGCCTAAAACAAAGGTGGTGGCATTACAATCCTACTGGAGGGAGATGGCGGATCGTAGGCTCTGTGTAGCCTTTCTACATTTATTGTTCACCGAATCACGGAGCTGCTTCTGCAGAAAAGACGACCCAAAGGCACCGGGATACTGGACCTCTGCCTGGGCGACGATGGCCTTAAACCTATCGTCGGCTCGTAGCGCTCGTTTGGTGACCATCTGTCTGCCGGTCCAGACGTCCCCGCCATTGAAGTTGTGTGCGGCGAGTTCTTCCTTTGTGTAGACCACCTTCAGCAGACTGATTACCAAGTCTTTGGCCTTAGTCGTCGCCTCCCAGCATCGATCGTATACAACCTTGTCGACTGTGATGTTGGCGTCTGGTGACCCGATGAGCACCTGATTGCCCGAGAGCTTCGAGTACTTCGGTGGCTCCTTTCGTTGGAGGCCGCTCATCGCCCGAAACTCCCTCTTCAGATTGGTGACTTCAAGGATTAGCGTTTTGTTTTGTTGTTGGAGAGTTGCAAGTTGTCGCACTATAGCCTCCAAGCTGTGGCTATGTGCATCGGGTGACTGGTCGATGGTCGCTAGGTGGAGGGTATCGTCGACGGACTGGCAGTAGGGGATTGGAGAAAGCGTGGGTAGGCCGAAAGACTGGTCGGTGGACGCGTGGCTATTCATCGGGTTGGTGTGATTAGTCGGAGAGGGGGCTTGGTGGAGTGGTTCGTTGGCGGACTGGTCGGAGAGGGTCGGAGAAAGCGCGGGCATGTCGCTGAAGTGGTATACATCCATCGACTGGTCGGAGGTTTGGTCAGCTTGGTGCACCATGAAGTCTTCAGCGATGTCGCTGTCTGTGTCACTGTCGCTAACGTTGACGGGTCTTGTGACGACTGGTAGAACTATCCTCGACGGCCGCCTTAGCCTCGATGGCTGCCTCAGCTTCTGCCGAAGAATTGCGTTGACGGCCGTCCTGGTCTTGGGGGCTTGCGGGATCCGCGGTTTCTCTGTGGGAGTAAAAGAAGAAAAGAGATTCATAAGTTGAAATATTCCAAACTACATAGCTGCCGGATATAATATTCACTGCATGTTAACTCTTACAATAATACTATAATATTGACATAACAAATAATTCCAAAAAAAGAGAAATACACACCTAAAGCGCAATGCGGGCTTCATGCTGGCCTCGCCTGTGCTCAATATGCACCACCTCCCCGACTTTTAATTCCCCTTGGTTGGAGATTCGGCTTCTGGCCACGTCTTCGATAGTTCCTCTCCACTTGCCGACCAACCACTCGATGGTTATACTGAGCATACTTGTTGATAGATTTGGATGGTAATATGAGTAGAACTCTAATGTGAATTAGTTTGAAAAAAACGTTAGGAATTTATACAGTTTTTCTCTTCGAATTTCCGGTATTCCATCAACCAATGAACGTGCACGACACACATCATTGGTCGGTTGCTTATTGGTCAGTTGCACAACAATGCCATTTAACGTAGTCTGTTTCCCCATTGGACGATGTAATAATCACTTTCTTGTCTGCACACCTCTTTTTACAGAGCTCTTTGAACAATCGTTCCTTTGATTAGGCCGCAATGCAGTCGGTTCACGTGTTTCTGCACGCTAATTAAAGGAGAGTGAATACCAAAACTTGTATGCACCGTTCAAAGCTGAAGCCGAAAACATCTTATAAGCATATCACTGAACGTTCGAGGAAAATGGATGAAGACTATTAAAAAGTTAGAAAGATTAAAACAAAACTTTAAAAAGAAAAGGCGATGACGTACCCATTTTTCAACATTAGTAACCTTCCCACATATAATAATGACCATCACCTACATTTTGATGGAAACAGTCACGCTGTTTGAGTTTCATTTAAGTTAATTAATGCATCATATTTTTTGCGGAAGATCCGCACTTTCAAGCAATTGACACGGGGGCAGTGATACTTGCCTAGGCGTTAAAAAACATTTGATTTTGAATAACTCAAGTTTCAACTCGTATCAAACTGATGATCGATAGAACATTTTCAAGTTGAAGATTGATACATTATAACGATATATAACAATCATGACGTGTTTATTATAAATCATATGTTTTTATTTCGTGTTTAAGTTATCCACAAACTTAACAAAATGTTTAAAAATCTGAGTGATGTTCATGTATAAACACTCAAGTGCTTAACTTTGAGCTGATTATGAGCTATAAACATTTTATTCGTGTTAATTTAAAAGTCAAGTGCTTAACTTTGAGCTGATTATGAGCTATAAACATTGTATTCGTGTTGATTTAAAAGTGAGCATATAATGTACAAGACACCTCATCCAAGAAGATATGTTTTGAGGGTTTTTGCCTCACCTACATGCAATTATATATTTTAGTCGGCTTATAATATACCGTATAGAGGTAACAATGGAATCTCGGACATTCAACGTTGCCTTTGCCCAACCCGCCGGCCTATACTGGGGCATTATTGATTGGAGGTCACGAACAATACATGGGACACCACGTGCCCTTTGTTCTTCGACCCCCCCCCCCCCCCCTCCCCCATTCACCTCTATTAAACGAATAAACTAGCCTTTCACGCTATGGCTACGTTGCTTTCACATATTATGCGCTATATTAGTGATTGTGATAGATATCTGAGCAAAAGAATCGAAAATAGATAACAAAAAGGTCTTCAAAAGGAAAACAAGAACAACACAATCATATTGCTAGTTCATAGTTTAAGTTCACACAAATGCAAGCGAATGAAGATAAATAACATAGTTAGAGTTCAGAAATAAACAATATGGAATTAAAAAATAGGAGAAAAAGAAAGACGAAGGAGATAAATGAAATCAAAAGTAAAAGAAAAGGATCGTGGGAGGAAATTTAGTAAAACAATCAAGTTACATGAAAATATGATGAACAAACAATAACCAAGGGTCTATCAAAGTTTTGTCTCCAGATATTATTTTCTATTAAAGCTTGATAAAGAATGACTTTTTTCCCAAAAAACTGAAGACGATTCCACAGCTTTGGATCACTTTATGTATTATGGTTCGATAAAGAACGTATTAAATAAAATGTTGGTATCCGAATGTGAGTGTATTCTAGGTGGAGTATATAATGATAGGTGCAACAAAACAATATATCCTGAGAACAATCATTTGAAAACTTGGAAGCCCGGCGCAAATTGCGAAAATAAGAGAACATAACATTTGCCTTATAATTGCAACATATGCAGGCCTATATCTGGAACTACACCGATTCATTAGTTAGAAAGATATAGAGGCACATTAGCCACATTTGCGATTATGACCATAATAATATCTACTTTTTCATCAACATTACATGTTTATCTAGTTTCATTGAAGTAAATGCATTATATTATGTGTGTGAAATGTTCACTGCCAATCATTTGACAGAAGAGCAATGCTACATTTAGTAGCCCATGTATTCCGTCTTTCCATCAAATACTATATTCGTCCATGATCTTCAGTTCATAGCGTTAACGGCTTGTATCACATAGTTTAAAAGCCATACCAAATGCTCTCTTCACTTTTGTCATTCCCATCGTTTATCCCAGGCCGCCGATCCAGTAGCGCGTTCCAATTATAGTGTACGTAATAATAGAGGTATTAAGAATTTGGCATCTCGGACATTCAATGTTGGCTTTGTCCCCGCCCGCCGGTTTGTTGAGGGACGTTTTAAACAGAAATGTATTGAATGGATGTCACGAATAATACGCGGGTCTTCGACACCCCCTCCCCTCCCCCTTCCCCCGCTCTATTTACTACACACGCCTTTCATGCTATGGCTACGTTGCGTTCATATATTATGCGCCATGTTATGTTAGTGATTGTGATAGATTCTGAGCGAAATAGTCGAAATTAGATAATGACAAAAAAGTATTAAACAGTGAAACAACAACAACAACATTATATTGCTTGTTTATAGTTTAAGTTGACATAAATGCAAGGGAATTAGGAAGATGGGTTACATATTTACTACTTCAGAAATAATCAATATGAAATGAAACCAAACGAGTGATCGAGAGGGAAGAAAAGCTAGAGAGTGGAAAAGAGAGAGGATCAGGAGATGAATTAACCCAAACATTAATACACTGGAAAACCACTAAACACAAATACCTTTCTGTAATACTTTATAAACTCTTAAACACGCAAACGCTGATTTTGAATTCCATTTGATCATTAATTTGTTACCCCAGAAACCAATACAAAATATTTCCCCAAAGATTATAAACATACAACCCACTTAAGACATAAAGAACGTACTCGAGAGCCGATTAAAATATGTAATTATAATTGAGACATTAATCCCTTAAAACGTAAATACATGTACAGGAACGGGGTGTATTACAAATCCCTTAACATAGTTCTCTTATTTATAAACACTTACACACGATATAAAACAATTATCACGTGTTTATTATCACTCATACGTGCTTAACTTCGAGCTGATTTTGAGCTATAAACATGTTATTGGTGTTCATAAAGTATGATACACCTCATCCAAGTAGATAACTGCTGGCCTGTTTATCGATGATAAATGTCCTGGAAAATACATACAAATTATTTGTGTTCATTACTATCAAGAAATGCTGGTGTTATATACAAACTGAAACCTATGTTCCCAACATATGTATTGCAAATGTTGTACTCCACTTTAATGTTGCCCTCAGGGGCGTACGCAGGATTTTTTCAAGGGTTTTTTTTTTTAAATCGGGCCCAAAATTTCGCAACGAAATCGCGCCGGCCGAAAAGTCGCTCAGTGGAGGGGGGGGGGGGGGGAGGGGGGGGGGGGAGGGGGTAAGCGGACATTTCTTTCTTTTTTTGGAGTAAAAAAAAAATCGCAACGACTCAGCCAGCCGCTGAATAAGCGGGGTGGGGGGGGGTGGTTACACACATAAAAATACCAAAGGGGGGTTTAACCCCCAACTCCCCCCCCCCCCCTGCGTACGCCCCTGGTTGCCCTACTTGAACTATGGTATTCTTGCCTGGGGTAGTTCATTGAAACTTCAACTGGACAAAATCCTGGTTCTTCCAAAAAAAAGCAATACGAACAATTTGCAATGTACCTATTCGTACTCACTCGAGCCCTCTTTTCTTTAATACTAAAATACTGAGAGTTCGGGATATTTTTAATTACAATTAGGCTGCCTCATGTTTCAGCTGAATAACAACGAACTGCCCCAGGCACTATCTTATTTGTTTAAGAAAAGAAATCAAGTCCACGAATATACTACCCGACAGGCGTTTTCCTATCACCTTCCTAGCACGAGAACAAGCTTTGCTCAAAATACCTTAATATACAGTGCGTCCCAGAAAAAACGAAACCGAGAAGTATCGATGTTCTATCATAACTTAATCACAACTATAATTAATGAATGATACATATTTGGAAAGCTTAGAGTCTCCTCTTTCAGTTGATGCTACTCAGATGATGCATATTTTACGCATGAGTGATTAAAAGCAATTTGAAGGAGGGACCAAAAAGACATTTGGCGGGCGGTATTAAAATTTCGAAGGAAAATTCACATTTCTAGATAATTGAGTTTCTGCCCTTTCATATGACACCTCAATCAGGAAAAATGAGCGAGGAATGACAAAGTTCTGTTTGTTTGAAGTAGTGCTTGCATTTCCATAATTTTACTAAACGAATTCGTTTTCACTGGCTGCCTGACGTATCAAAAAACGAAATTAACAAAAGACTTAACTCCGTTTCGTTGACAATCAGCCGTAGACGAGAGTCTTCATGCATGGCTGATTGTCAACGAAACGGAGTTAAGTCTTTTGTCAAATCTGCTTTTTGCTACGACAGGCACCCAGTAAAAACGAATTCGTTTGTTAAAATTGTGAAAATGTCTCTCTCGTTCTGTGATTAAAAGGTCTGTAAGTGTACATGTATTCAGAAGAAATTTGAAAAGTTATTATTTGAATACATATTGTCATTCCTGATTCCTAACTATTCTTGTCTACAAACTGTATAATTTTCTTTATTACAATGAGTAACTATAAACGGTATGACCATACCAACTATGTTTATAATATACTCATATCGAGAACAAACTATATTGTAATATTGTTTCAATAAGCTGCAGATATATTCCCTTCCCTTTTCCTTGTCTTTTGTAGTTAATTGTGAGTATCGGTTCATGTATCCCTGTAATTTCCCTTTCCCTGTTTTAGCGTGTATTTGTATTTTATAAAATTTACTTTACTTAGTTATGTCATGTTTAGTTTAAGGAGCCTATATCCACAACATTATCTCATAAGTTAAACTTAATGGACAATATTCTGAATAGTGTGTACCGGTATTGTATGTACATGTATAAAATAATCATTTTCAATATGTTGTTACACTCTTTGTAAAATGAGATATTGTGGAAACCAATAAACTATCTATCTATCTATCTAACTTTTGAGGGTTTTTGCCTCACTGTAATCAGATATTTTGGTCGGCTTATAATATATAGAGGTAACAATGGGATCTCGGATATTCAATGTTGCCTTTGCCCAACCCCACAGGCCTATACGGGGGCATTAAACAGTAGTGTATTTCATTTTCATTTCATTTCGTTTATTTCCATTTCCAACAAAATAAATAAAGTACATGGGATTGCATTGTACATAGTAAAACAATGAAACTTAACAATATATTTGTAATTGGTCCACAGTGTACAATAGGCATATAAAACAGGTTGGTCATGGAGGGGACTGCTGAAAAGCTGAGCTTGTAGATTGCAGCCCCCTATAACTTATAGTTGCAAAAATAGTATATCAACAATAAAGGAACGCACAAATACATAAACCAATGAAACATAACATAGAATGAGTGAAAGGGACAGGGAAAGAAGGGAGACAACGAGAGAGGGCAGGGCTCTTACCTATAACACACACAACACGGGCCGACTGGAATACGGATGGTCAGTACAAAATGAATCAAAATATCCAATGTATTTTATTGAGTTCAATAAATTTAAAGAGATTGGATGGGACGAACAATACACGGGACACCACTTCCCCTTTATTATTGGACCCCCCCCCCCCATCGCACCCCTCTATTAAACTAGCCTTTCACGCTATCGCTTTTTTTTTCACATATTATGCGCTATATTAGTGATTGTGATAGATTTTGAGCAAAAGAATCGAAAAGAAATAACACAAAAATATTAAAAAGGGGAGACAAAAATTGTATTGCTAGTTCATAATTTAAGTTGACACAAATGCAAGCAAATAAAAGATAAATATCATAGTGAGCGTTCAGAAATAAACAATATATGAAATTAAAAAAATAGGAGTAATCGAGAGGGAGAAAAAGAAAGACGAAGGATATAAATTAAGACAAAAGTAAAATAATAGGATCGTGGGAGGGAATTTTTTAGTAAAAACATCAAGTTACATGAAAAAATGAGGAACACACAATAACCAAAGGTCCATCTTTTTTGACAACAAAGTATTAACAGGGAAACAAGAACAATATTTGAATAGCTTGTTTATAGTTTAAGTTGACATGAATGCAAGGGAAGGAAGATGGGTATAATATTTAATAGTTCCGAAATAATCAATACGGCACCACCCCCAACAATACACGGGACGCCACTTCCCTTTTGTTCTTCGACCCCCCTCCCACTCCCTCTCTTTTAAACTAATAAACTAGTCTTTCACGCTATGGCTAAGTTGCATTCATAAATTATGCGCCATATTATGTTAGTGATTGAGATAGATTTTGAGCAAATAATCGAAATTTGATAATGACAAAAAAGTATTTAACAGTTTAACAAGAACTACATTATATTGCTTGTTTATAGTTTAACCCTTTGAGAGCGAGCCCGCGCACAGCGATTGTTTCCCCTGTGACGGAGCAATTTCGGTTACATTGCCAGTAATGGAAAATTTGGCGGTGCTTTCTACTTTCGCCTACCATTGCGCCTCATTCAGTCATTTTCATGATTTTTTGTCAATGTAAAAATGAAAGATCAGACTTTTTTCTTTCTAAAAATATAAGTTTTGTTCTTCAATACGAAAAATTAGGTCTGTTATTTTTGAGGGAAATTGCCGTCTTATTTTGCTGAAGCTTCACGTCTTTTCTTTTCAATACACTCACAATACAAAATGCGCAAGCACCTCCGCACGCGCAGATCGGTCGATACCTCCATTCATTCCCCGATTGTCAATGACAATGATTGTCTTCTGCTAAAGCTCGGCCAATTATCCTACATCCTCTTCTTTCAAAACAGTAATCTTCCAGAGTAGATACTTCTTTACATTCATTTGTTCCTCTAAGGGTAGGGTCCTGAGATAAGCTGAGATAAGTGTTTCATAAAAGAGGAGGTCCATACATGAACTATTCGCTAAATTGGTCAAGTTGATGAATGATAAGGCACTGGTAATTGTAGGGGAGAAGAATTACCAACTTCTTTTATCAATGCATACTTTTATACTTACACAGTTTAGAGTAAGGTCGGTTATTTGTAGCCAAGTGAAACACGGCGAATCGCATATTTAATTTAAAAGGAATAGGTCTTTATGAATAGGACTACTATAGGCCTAATAATATTATTATATGAATAACTACAATACATCTATCGAAATGTGGGAAAAAACGCCCTCTCATATTGACCAGCGAAAATCATCCAATCACCGATGGAAAATCGCCATGTAATCATCTTCACCAACAATACCAATAATCCAAAGCCTTTAATCAAGGCAAGCATGTAGAACGGATGCGCGCGTACGCGTCCGTCTCCAGCTGTACGGTTATTTCGATCCGAACACTAACTTAGGGTAAAGTTGAAATGATATCACCTTTTTCTCGATTTTTTTCCACGTAACTGAATTATTTTTTTAATATATGAGATGAATGAATACATCTTAATAATACTTCAAAGAACTTCAGCACATAATAGCTAATAATAAGCTGGAAAACTTTGTCAATAAAGTTTCAAGTTTCAAGTTTCAAGTTTTATTTATCTTTCTTTCATAACACACTTTACAAATATGACATGAATATAACAAGTTTACAGAATATGGCGTTACAAAAGAAAGATGAGGTGACCTTGGTTGAAAGCAAGGCTTGTGGATTTAAGGTCCCTCATGAGTGGCTTATGAATACGTCCTAAAAGAACAAAACTCGTAAGATAAGAATAAAACATACATTTAAGTGCTGACAAAACTAAACTAACTAAACAACTGATAAAATATAAACATAAATAAGTATAACTAAATCTACTGACTACTAAATAATGACTATAAACAAGAGAAACAGGAAAATACAACGAGCAACAGGACTGAAACACAGACAAAAACAAAAAAAGACAGAGAGATGAATAGATGTGAGAGATGGGAGTAGAATTATGCTGACCTATATAGTAATTAATTTTCTTAAATATTGATCACAACTATAAATCTAGACGATATCGACTCAAATAGAGTAACTTCAGTTTGCGCTTAAATACATAAATACTGACTGACTGATTGCGTTATTCTTGGTTCAAGGGAATTCCAAAACCTAGGTCCAGTGGACCCCACAGTAGTAAGGGCAAATTGCGTTCTAACAAGAGGCAAGTGATATGCTTGTGCCTGACGTGTGGAATAACTATGAACTTGGTTATTTTTCTTAAATATTCTAGCCAAGGCTACTGGCAGTAGACCTGCATTCAATTCATACATTAAAGCTCCTAGTTGTAAATGATAAATATCTTTAACTTTCAAAACACTGCTATTATAAAAAAGAACATCTGTATGCGCAAGATAGTGAGTATTACAAACAATTCGTATTACTCTTTTCTGTACCAGTAGTAATTTATCCATTTGAGATTTGAACGAGTTGCCCCAAGCTAGCACACCATAGTGCAAATATGGCAAAATTAAAGTTCCGTACAACATACGTAAAAAATTCAGTGGGAACACATAAATTAGGTATTCATCTCGGCTTCTGTAGAAGCCCGTCGTCTCCAAAGTGTTAAGTTGACGTAAAAGCAAGGGAAGGAAGGTGGGTATCATATTTGATTAATAGTTCAGTAATAATCAATATGAAATGAAAATTTTATGAGTAATCGAGAGGGAAGAAAAACTAGAGAGAGGAAGAGAGAGAGAGAGAGAGAGAGACAGAGGAAAGTGATGAATTAACACAGAAATAATTCAGTGGGAAACCACTTAAACGCAAATACTTTTCTGTAACACTTTATAAACACTTAAACACGCCAAAATTGATTTTTAATTCTATTTGATCAATTGTTACCCCAGAAACCAATACTAAAATTCCCCTTAGATTATAAACATACAACCGACTTAAGACTTATAGAACGTACAAACTCGAGGGCTTATCAAAATATGTAATTATAATTGACACATTAAACCCTTAAAACGTAAATACATGTAGTGGAACGGGGTGTATTACACATCCCTAAACATAGTTTTCTCATCTATAAATACTTAAACACGATACATAACAATAGCACGTGTTTATTATCACTCACAAGTGTTTATTTCGTGTTTAAGTTAAACACAAACTTAAACAAATGTTTAAAAATTTGAGGTGTATATAAACACTCAAATGCTTAACTTTGAACTGATGATGACCTACACAGATGTTATTCGTATTTATATAAGTGAACATAATATAATGTACGATACACCCCATCCAAGTAGTGTTTTGAGGGTTTATGCCTCACATATGTGTAATTAGATGTTTTGGTAGGCTTATAGTACATATAACAATGGGATCGCGAACATTAAACAGTACTGTATTGATTGGATGTCACGAACAATACACGCGACGCCGCTTCCCTTTTGTTCTTCGATCGCGACCCCTCCCACTCCCTCTCTTTTAAACTAATAAACTAGTCTTTCACGCTATGGCTAAGTTGCATTCATAAATTATGCGCCATATTATGTTAGTGATTGTGATAGATTTTGAGCGAAAGAATCGAAATTAGATAATGACAACAAAAGTATTTAACAAGGAAACAAGAACATTAACATGAATAGCTTGTTTGTAGATTAAGTTGACAGAAATGCAAGGGAAGGAAGATGGGTATAATATTTACTAGTTCCGAAATAATCAATACGGCAACACCCCCCCCCCCCCACCCCACCCCTCTCTATTAAAATAATGAAACTCGCCTTTCACGCTATATGGCTACGTTGCGTGCATATATTATGCGTCATATTATGTTCGTAATTTTGATAGATTTTGAGCAAAAGAATCGAAATTTTATAATGATCGATCGACAAATGAGAATTTAACAGTTTAACGAGAACTACATTATATTGCTTGTTTATAGTTTAAGTTGACGTTAATGCAAGGGAAGGAAGGTTGATATCATATTTTGATTAATAGTTCAGTAATAATCAATGTGAAATGAAACAATAGGAGTAATCGAGAGGGAAGAAAAGCTAGAGAGAGGAAAAGAGAGAGAGAGAGGAAAGAGATGAATTAACACACAAATAATTCACTGGGAAACCACTCAAACACAAATACTTTTCTGTAACACTTTATAAACACTTAAACACGCCAAAATTGATTTTTAATTCTATTTGATCATTTGTTACCCCAGAAACCAAATACAAAAATTCCTCTAAGATTATAAACATACAACCGACTTAAGACTTATAGAACGTACAAACTCGAGGGCTTATCAAAATATGTTATTATAATTGACACATTTAACCCTTAAAACGTAAAAACATGTAGTGGAACGGGGTGTATAACACATCCCTAAACATATTTTTCTCATCTATAAATACTTAAACACGATACATATCAATTAGCACGTGTTTATTATCACTCACAAGTGTTTATTTCGTGTTGAATTTAAACACAAATGTTTAAAAATTTGAGGTGTATATAAACACTCAAATGCTTAACTTTGAGCTGATGATGACCTATACAGATGTTATTCGTAGTTATATAAGTGAACATAATATAATGTACGATACACCTCATCCAAGTAGTGTTTTGAGGGTTTATGCCTCACATATGTGTAATTAGATGTTTTGGTAGGCTTATAGTACATATAACAATGGGATCGCGAACATTAAACAGTACTGTATTGATTGGATGTCACGAACAATACACGGGACGCCACTTCCCTTTTGTTCTTCGACCCCCCTCCCACTCCCTCTCTTTTAAACTAATAAACTAGTCTTTCACGCTATGGCTAAGTTGCATTCATAAATTATGCGCCATATTATGTTAGTGATTGAGATAGATTTTGAGTAAAAGAATCGAAATTAGATAATGACAACAAAGTATTTAACAGAGAAACAAGAACAATAACATGAATAGCTTGTTTATAGTTTAAGTTGACATAAATGCAAGGGAAGGAAGATGGGTATAATATTTACTAGTTCCGAAATAATCAATACGGCACCACCCCCCCCCCCCCCACCCCCTCCCCTCTCTATTAAAATAATGAAACTCGCCTTTCACGCTATGGTTACGTTGCGTGCATATATTATGCGTCAAACTATGTTCGTGATTTTAAATGATTTTGAGCAAAGGAATCGAAATTTGATAATGACAAAAACGTATTTAACAGTTTAACAAGAACTACATTATTTGCTTGTTTATAGTTTAAGTTGACGTTAAAGGTATTACAAAGTTTTGGGAAATTTTGAAAAATGGGTGGATAGTGATTCTTTACAATTTTGATATATTTTGATGCCCCTGTGGATGTATTAAAAGCACTAGAAATTTTAGCCCCTAAAACACTTCTGCTTTCGAGAAAAATTGAATATAAAGATTTACCGGTGCTCCCGGTAAATTTTGAAAAAAAATTCAAATAGCTCCTATGGCCGTACAATGGTAGCTGCGACCATGAAAATCTCAGAATATGTAGTTGTGGTATATAATTTCCGAACGGGAATAGCTAATCGGTCGATTTTAGTCAAGAAACATTGTTTTATAGCTTAATTAATATCTTGACCTTGAGAGGGAGCTATACAACATAAAGTGTTTATTATTTACTATTTCATAACTTTAGAGTCGATTTCGACCGCGACAACGATCACTTAATATTGTAGGATCGCATATTCTTCCAATATGTTCATTTGAACCAAATTCACGACCCCATACCAAAACTTTGTATTACCTTTAATGCAAGGGAAGGAAGGTGGGTATCATATTTGATTAATAGTTCAGTAATAATCAATATGAAATGAAACAATATGAGTGATCAAGAGGGAAGTAAAGCTAATGAGAGGAAAAGAGAGAGAGAGAGAGAGAGAGGAAAGATATGAATTAACCAAAGAAATAATACACTGGGAAACCACTTAAACACAAATACCTTTCTGTAACACTTTATAAACACTTAAACACGCAAACGTTGATTTTGAATTCCATTGATTTCTATTTGATCATTTGTTACCCCAGAAACCAATACAAAAGTTCCCCAAAGATTATAAACATACAACCGACTTAAGACTTATAGAACGTACAGACTCGAGAGCTTATCAAAATACGTAATTATAATTGACACAATAAACCCTTAAAATATGTTCTGAGGGTTTGTGCCTATCTATATGTAATTAGATATTTTGGTCGGCTTATAGTATAGAGGTAACAATGGGATCGCGGACATTAAATGTTGCCTTTGCCCAACCCCGCCGGCCTATATATGGTGAACAGTAGTATATTGATATTGATTAGATGTCACGAACAATTCACGGACAACGCTTCCCCTTTGTTCATCGACCCCCCCCCCCCCCCCTCCATTCCCTCTCTTTTAACTAATCAACTAGGCTTTCACGCTCTGGCTACGTTGCGTTCATATATTATGCGCCATAATGTTAGTGATTGTGATAGATTTTGAGTGAAAGAATCGAAATTAGATACTGACAAAAATGTATTTAACAGGGAAACAAGAATAACAACATTAATTGCGTGTTTATAGTTTAAGTTGACATACATGCAAGGGAAGGAAGATGGGTATCATATTTACTAGCTCAGAAATAATCAATACGAAATGAAACAATAGGAGTGATCGAGAGGGAAGAAAGGCTAAGAAAGGAAAAGAGAGAGGACGGAGATGAATGTTAATACACTGGGAAACCACTAAACACAAATACTTTTCTGTAACACTGTATAAACACTTAAACATGCAAAATTTCATTTGATCATTTGATACCCCGAAATCCAATACAAAATAATTAGCCCAAGATTATAAAACATGCAACCAAGCGTAGATTTATAGAACGTGCAAATTCGAGAGCCGATCAAAACATACTTTAGCGGAAATATAATAACCATGATAAAATGAAACTATTAAAAGAAGAAACCAGAGCTGGGGAGGGGGGGTGGTTGGTGACAGGAGAGAAAAATAACAAACGAAAAGATGATAGGATAACTGATTGCTCCTCTCTCTCGCTTACTCTCTCAACCCCTTCTTCATTAAATCTCTCGTACTTTTTTCCGTTCCGCTATTTGTTTTTATTCCAAAATTATTCCTTTTGATTTTGAGAAAAATCTTTATACCATTTATATCCTTGATACAAAGAAGGAACAAACGGAACGAACGGCTGATTTCGAAATGAGAAGAATATTACTGTACAAACTTCGTCAATCTTACTACCCCGGCCCTATCTCTCTTTATTTCTCTCTCTCACTCTCTCTCTCCCTCTCTCTCCCTCTTTTTTTCCCTCTCTCTCTGTCTCTACACTGTAAAAAAGAATTTGTTCATTGGTAATTTTTACGTATTTTGTCCATGTAGAATTTACTTGAAAACATCAGTTTTGCCACTTACGCACTAAATTTAAGTCTTGCTAACTCAAACTTTCAATTTAGTAGAACATACGTGGAATATTTAAGTAAAATCAAATACATAAGAACTTTAAGTAATTTCAGCTTGTATTAATTTAGTAATTTTAACTCGAAAATCAGAAATTATACGTATTACTCAAACAATTTATGTTGATTATTCTTATCTTTTTAAAGTAAGGACCGATGCAGTGCGTAATAGAAATATTTACATAATTTATGAATATTCATTAAGACCAAATTAAACTCTTTTTTAAATAAAACAATTCTTTTTTGTGGTTGAATGAAAATTTAAGGACTTTAAAACATTTACTAATTCATTTAACATGGCTAAGCAAAGACAACACAATTTGTAATTGTTACCCAGTTTAAAACAAATCAAAACTTGATATTTCAGGAAATTGTTAACCAATTTTCCTTTTAAGATGCTACGATCAAGTATATATAAAATTTGGAGCCTTTCAATATGTGTCGAATTGAAGCGTATGTAATAGTCTGTGATGGTGGTAGATATATATATACGGTTAAATCTTAAATAGAAGTAGTGTTAGTGATTAGTGATTAATCTTAAATAGAAGTAGTGAATGATTAGTGGATGTTACTTGTTAGATTAGATGGGTACCAAAGGAAGAAGCGCCGGGACACTTCGGCACCAAAAAGAGAAAAAGGACGACCGTCTGTTCGAGATAAATTCCCCGAAGTCATTCTGACAGCTTCCCGATACATCGCCGACAACGGGTTCAGAGCGCATCGACGTCGTCAGGAAAGCATAGGAACTTGCGGGTCTACTATCAAGAACATCAAGGAACACGTGCAAGAGACTGTTCCTGGTCTTCAAGAGTCTCATCCAAACTTGAGTAAGTAACATTTGTTCTATGTTTACGTGACACATGACCGAAGGGATGGGAGTTGCATTTGATTGTCTTTATATCTTAATCGTCCCCCTCTTCTCCTCTGTTCATGAACAGGTGACCGAACAGTTGCTCGCTGGATGATGCCGCCAAACAGATCTTGTAACGCCTCCAAGTCTTATGCTGGACTCATCGAAGCAAGGGTGCCTGCGAAGGAGAACTCGGCCAGAAAAGGGAACGATAACAGCCACTTCTACTCTGCCAGGGTCCGGTACTTGATGGAGTGTGCCTCGAAACACAACCACGAGGTCATGATCTACAGTGCCGACAACAAAAATAAAGTCAAGGTGGGCGACACTACATTGGCCGTGGACCGACGCATCAAAATCCGGAAAATATTCCCAACCAACGACAAGCCAGTCTACTACGACCATGACTTCCCCACTCCTGGGTACTTACTGACGCCTTCTGGGTACCTTGAGCTCGAGCCATCCACCCTTCTCACCAAAGACAACCTTGGCAGAGACCATTATGTGTGAGTATCTTCTTAATATCCCAATGCCCCTTTAACATGAGCCAATCTTGTTTTCAAAATAGCCAAACACTCGATCTACATGTACGCTATATAAATCGGTATCTTTCAATTAAAATTGTTTTCTGGAAAGGCGCATACGTCAAACATTTCAATGAAATGAATCTATTTCAGAAGTCAAATAAATTGAGATAATAATAATGTTGTTAACCTATACAAGTGATCCTTTAATTAGACAAATAATTTTCGCATACGGTAATAACAAATATTTGTCTAAGTAGTAGTTCACATACTTTTGCTTTGTCTGTCTGGTAAAACAAAAAGAAAAACAATTTTAGTTTGTTTAAGTTTTGTTTTATTGCTTTTAGTAATAATTTGATAGTATGTTCCTTTCAACATTCAATTCCTATTTTCATACATTTTTAATTATTTCAAGCCAAATAAATGATGGATGATCACTTTTATCTTGCACATCCTTAATCTCCTTTTCGTAAAATGCTAATTATCTCTAAAATTGCTAAAATTTATATAACGATTATTTTTCAAAATTTGGCAGGAATATCGAGGTCCTCCCATTAATAATGAAACATAAAAATAAAAAGGTGACTTTGTCAATATTCATCCGTTTTCGCTCAAACTTTAATTAATCCGATTCTCTGATTTTCTGCTTCCCCTCATAACAACTTTACGTAAAGGCTGGATTGCCCTTTAACTTGCTGTTGATAACAATTTGTTTGATGAGTGTTATCAATGTGTTAATTTTGTCCTGTCTTTTCTTTTTTTCTTGTTGCAGATCCCCCCAATCAGGCCCGTCTGAAATCTTCTTGAGGAGTCCGCGTTCCGCATGCAACATAGCTTCCCATCTGGATAACATGTCACAGATTATACAGAGGAAATCTTCGCATAAATCGGTACTCTTCATGATTGTTGACGGCGGACCAGACTTCAATGTGAATCATATCACTAATATGTTCTACTACTCGAGGTTCTTCAAGGATGCCGATCTGGACGCTCTCGTCATCACGTCTTACTGCCCCGGGGACTCGGCCTTGAACCCCATCGAACATCTCTGGGCACCTTGTACTCATGCGTTAGCATCGGTATACCTGCGTTCGACATTGGAAGGAGAAGCAGTTCCTCCATGTGCACAAGCACGACTGTCTGCACAAGAAAAGCTAACAAAGGAACATAAGGTCTTCGACGCAGCAACCTCATCAATCAGGGACGTCCACTGGAATCATCTTACATTCAATGGAAGTGATGTGAATGTTCACTGTGTACCGAGCGGGTATGTTCCCGAATGTGGCAAGGACTATGTTGAGGTTAAGCGGGTCCTCGGCGGATCGGCTAAGGCATTGAAAGAAAGCGACTTCAAAGACAACTTCGACTTCTGCATGCAGCACATCGACAGACGCATTGGAACGATCATTTTCACGAAGTGCAAGAGAGAAGAATGTCTGTACTGTGCAAGGAAGCCTCCTCGAGTTTCAGCAGATCTACTGGACTGTTTGCGTGCTTTTCCATCTCCACAGCCAAGTTCTACGCACCCTGGACATTTCATGACATTTGGAGAATCGTTGTTGGTACCTCGTGCTCCTCCCTGTGAACACCTACCACTGTTTAGAGAGAAGGGTCTTGGGAGGTGCAGCTTTCCGGAGTGCTCGTATGTATTTAACAGTCAGAAGGACGTAACTGACCACCGTCGTAAGTTTCACCGATAGGTACATGAACATGTAAACTCCTACAACCACCCATGAAAATAACGATTCTCCAGGCGCAGGGAATTATTTCTCATGCATAAATAAGGCATTCTATATGATGTATATATTGCAAATATCTGAAGTTGATTTACATTTCAGCATATCAACGAACATGGAGATGCTTTTCTTTCCTCTAACATTGTTTGATAATTCAATTAGATAATCGGCTTTGAAGAAAGCTATTTGTTGATTTATTTCATTGAATTGTTAAAGTTGAATACATTTAATAGCGATTCAAGTGTGGCATTTAACAAGAAATTTTATCTGAAAATGCATAGCCGAGACAAAATAGCTCCAATCTGATAGTCAATGCATGATTTGGTGGCTCATTTCCATGGGCTTGCAGAGAGTAATTCGATCACACTATTTACTTGATTGTTTCACAAACAATATAACAACAGGGTCATAGCAGGGATAGTAATTTGAATATAAATGTATATGTCATATAATGGAGTTAAGTTCGATTGATAATAGATGCATGTAATTTATATATACGTTTACTATAATAATTTGTGAAATGAGCACGTATAAATTGAATAAAAATAATCGACAAGTGTTATATATTTCATGCATAATACTATTAAAGGTTGCTAAAATGAAAATGATGAAATCGTTTGAATAATTATTTTCTCCTCCCTTGTGTGTGGATGTGTGGTACGGAGCAAAAGCGGATCAAGTGAATCAAGTCATCGAGTAGAAAAAAGTAGAAAATTAATTCAATTTTACACAGATTTTAGTGTTCTTTTTAGTCGAGTGGACCTTCAAGTGGTTTTAGATTGATTATTTGGTTTGGGCCAAGAAGTGGCAAGTGACTCACGTAAAATTAAAAAATACTTTGCCCATAGACCTGGTGCTTAGACTTAATACTAACTTGGATTTTTACTTGGAAGTAAAGCTATTAAAAGCTCATTTGCCCCTCGTCATATTGTATAGAAGAAGGTGGACAACATTATATAAAGAGAAAAAATAAACTTTCTCTTTTATTTATATTTTAACAAAAATAGCATGAATACCTTTAATACAAAAACAGAATCAATCTTGAAGAAAAATGTGAAAAGGACTCAACAAATAAAAAATAAAAAATAGGATTCTAGAGCGGAAGATGATAAGGGAAACGTTATAGTTTGTAAGTACAGTATTGGCAAATTTTGACAATTATAGTTTGTAAGTATTGACGAAGAATATACAAACAAAAATGACACAGAAATATTTGAAAGTATTTGAGACCTATATATAGAGTATGCGAAAAGAGTTGAGTCTCGGCCCACCTACAGCTAACTTACGTAAGAGGAACAATGAAACTGGCCGAGGACAGGCGCGTATACAGGGGGGAGGGAGGGGGGGGGGGGGGTTAACCCCTCCCTTATTCTTTTTTAATGTGTGTGTTTTAGAGGAAAAAAACCCCACCCCTCCCCTCAATTTGTTTTTGATACAAACAAAAAACACTTTTGCTATAAAAGGGTGATCAATAAAAAAGTGATTCCCGCTCGCCCCCTCCCCCTACTGAACGAAATATCGGTCGGCATAATTTTCAAATTTCCAAGACGAAAACAAAAATGCTCTTACTCCCTCCCCCCCCCCCCCCCCGCTGATTCACCGACTAGCTGAGTCGTTGCAAAATTTTCCTCAAAAACTGGACCAAAATAAAAATTAAAAAACATTGTATGGAAAGGTATCAGCGAAAGTCACTATGGTACAGACATCGCGGAGCTGTAAATACGCTGTTCTACGAATTTCATGTTAGAGAAAACTTGACATGTTTTATGAAAAAGTACAATTATAATGAATAATATGAAAGTACCAAAAAACAGGAGCAATGGATAATGATAGTAAATACTTTGGAAATACCCTCAAGTCCACTACTTTTAATTAGTGGCAGGGAAAGGCAATTTTAGGCTTGAAAAGACGTCTACCAGGTTTAATACCGGAAAGAACAGGTCTAAATAACGAGCCAACATGAACATGGCGTGCCGACTGCGAGCGGAGCGCAATATTAGTATTTTTAAAGACCCATACCCGATGCAGGCGCACTGGGATAATCTTCAGCGCTAAGCTACGCATGCTCCTTGCGTGTAGCATGCTCAGAGTGTCGTGTGGTCGCAAGCGGCATGAGGTAATCAGTTGATTGAGTGAAGCAAACCGGATGCGTGAGGTCTGGAAGATTAGAGGCATGCCTTTGGCGTGCGATCCAAACCCCCGGCGTGCAGCACGCTAAGACATTTTTGACGTGACGCCTTAACATTTTATCAAACCAAATATCTCATACACGATGGCAACATTTTAGAACCTTGACTAGAGCATTTTTATTAGCTTCAGAGGAATCTTATTTTAAAAGAAGTGGTGTTTGTAAAAGAAAGCAACCAGTCCATGATACCAAGATCTGTATCTCGTGATTGTGGTCCCTTTTGCTTAAAACTGGAAAAGGGAGCTTCTATCTGTTGGCCAGCTGATGTTCCATAATGAAGCATCACGTTGCAGGTAATTCAGGCTCTGCAGTCTAGAATCAGAATTTAAAGTTATGTAATAAATGAATCAATTAATACTTACATGTGTATTTTTTTAATCCATCTAAAGCTTTGGTATTCATGATTGTTTCAAAAACTTTGATTGCAAAATAAATAAAGTAGAAGAATAAAAAGTATTCTTCAAAAAATTTGAGACAAAAGCAGTTTTAGTTACAAAAGATAAATAATTAATTTGTTTGATTTTGAAGATACTAAAGGTCTATTCGGTAGATACGACTGGAGGTCCACTCCATCCTTCAGTCTGACTCTGTCAAAAGAAAAATTAAATTTAGAAAAATAACAAAAGAGCTTAATTGTTTTAATACACGTACCTACGGCTCAGGCGCAGATCCAAGATTTCTTAGGGGTGGGGGCCCAATTTTTTTTTGTTTTGTTTTGCTCCCAAAAATTTGAAAATCGCGCGGGCGAAAATGCGCTCAGGGGAGGGGGGGGGGGGGGTAGTGAGCCCTTTTTTTTTTGGTCCTGAAAATTTGAAAATCGCCGTGGCCGAGAATTCGCTCAGTAGGGGAGGGGGGGCACTTTTTGGGGGGGAGCCCTTGAAAATTTGCACCCCCTTGAGCGCCAGGGGGGTGGAGGGGCCATCTCCCCAAAAGGTAAAATTTACGTGTTATTGCACATTTTTTTTCCAGGGGGGGTGGGGCCGTCACACATTCCAGGCAATAAGGTATTTTCACATCCCCTTAAAAAGGGGGGTGGTGGCCGGCCCCCCCCCCCCCTGGATCCGCCACTGCTACGGCTACTACTGATACAAATTATACATCTAGTCTAGAATCCAACTTGTTACTGTTAGGTACAGACGAGACCGAAAATTTCTTTCGTTCGTTAGCCGGTTATTTGGGAGCCGACCCTACCCATATATAAAAAGGCTAACAAACAAAAGAGACAGAAATTTAGGGTCTAGGTACCGACAATACCTAACTCCTTAATTTAGATTTTACAAAATACTGTAGTCTAGACCTAAATTCTAGGTCCACATCTATGACTAGTCCTGCAGAATAGAGCTGTAGCCTGTAGTCCATACTGTCCATGTCCATACATCAGTGTCTTATAATACCTCATTTATGGTGTACACACAAAACCGATCACATAAACCAAATATAGTGTCGTGTAAGTGTTAAATAAAGCTCCTTCCCAACTAACAATTGGACGTTTTCTGAACGTTCTAAAAACGTTCCAAGTTGGTTTTTGGACGTTTTGTGAAAACGTTTTTTGGACGTCAAAATGTGGTAGGTTTTCGACGTATTTAAAACGTTTTATTGGACGTTTTAAAAACGTGTTTTAAACGTTAAAAGAACCAAAAAAAAACCTTTAAAAACCTTTCAGACATTCGAAAAGTCCAAAAACCTTTTGAAAACGTTCTAAATATATTGTTGACGTTGTTAAAAACGTTTGGAACGTTCTTAAAACGTTTTTAAAACGTTAAAATGCACTACAAACGTTTTAAGAACGTCTAGAAAACCTTTTAAAACACGTCTGGAACGTTTATAAAACGTTTTCTAAACGTCCAAATGTTCTACAAACGTTTTAAGAACGTCTAGAAAACCTTTTAAAACACGTCTGGAACGTTTATAAAACGTTTTTTAAACGTCCAAATGTTCTACAAACGTTTAAAAAAACCTTTTAAAACACGTCTGGAACGTTTATAGAACGTTTTCTAAACGTCCAAATGGTCTACAAACGTTTTAAGAACGTTTAAAAAACCTTTTAAAACACGTCTAAAACGTTCATAAAACGTTTTAGGAGATTGTTCAGAAAACCTTTATAGAATGTCTGAAAATGTCTCGGGCGTTGAAAGAATGCGCAACAAACATTTAAGAACGTCCTGCAAAAGTGTTAAGAATGTTCAACAAATACAAATGGTATATGAAATAAATACTGGGTCACACATTTGATCGATTTCAGGATTTTATTATCAAACATAAATAAATGTTCAAAGACTTGGTAATAATAGTACATGTATTTCAAGGTTACTTATAAAAAGATACAATGTTCTCTGTAGGTTTCCGTGGTGATAAAGTATTCACAACTGAAAGTTTTCATAACACCATGTGGTATACGAACATCCAATAGACGTCTATTTCAGGCTGGTGATAGACAAGTGATTTCACAAGGAGAAAATCTAGAGAAATACGGTTGAAAAATTGGCGTAAAATAGACTTAAATAAGATTATAAACAGCCAACAGAAATTTGGTTGGGATGGTCCATTTGAAACCACAGATACAATGGTTATTTACAAGAAAAAAATGTACAAGATGACGATATGTCATTATAGTAAGTGGCAAGTATGAATACTCAATATTACCAATCTATTAATAAAAAAGGCAAGTCTATGAATATATCTAGTGTAAACAAATTGGCAGCACACATATTGCATTTTTGGTTACAGCATACTCAACAAAAGTAACTTGAGTGATTTATAGAACCCGTAATTTCTTTGATTCCTGAAAAGATGTTGTTAATTCGTACCGAAAACATGTACCAACTAAATGACAAAAAAAACTGGGCATAATTGGTGTGATTGACCTCTGGTAAAACCTTAACGAGAACTGTATAGTATTACCATTTACTATATTGTCCTTTTGATCCCCAACAGATGTTGTAGTCAGGTCCAGATTTGTGCTATAAACGAGTTTTATCAGAAGCCAGCATTAGAACTTTCATCTTCCATGAAATACAAAATCCATCATATAACAATCAACACATAATTATTTACATTAATGAGATACAATTTGAAGATATGTCATATAACTGGCAAGTATGAAAACTTAAATTTACCAATCTATACATAGGAAAGGCAAGACTATAAATATATCTAGTGTCATGAATTTGGCAGCACACGCATAGCATTTTTGGTTACAGCATACTCAACAAAAGTAACTCAAGTGATTTACGGAACCCGTAATTTCCTCTTTGATTCCTGAAATATGTTGTTAATTTGTACTGAAAACATGTACCAACTAAATGACAAAGAAAACTTGGCATAATTGGTGTGATTGACCTCTGGTAAAACCTTAACGAGAACTGTATAGTTTTACCATTTACTATATCGTCCTCTTGATCCCACACAGATTTTGTAGTCGGGTCCAGATTTGTGCTATAAACGAGTTTTATCAGAAGCCAGCATTAGAACTTTCATCTTCCATGAAAAACAAAATCCATCATAATCAACACATAGTTATTTACATTAATGAGATACAAGTTGAAAATATGTCATATAACTGGCAAGTATGAAAACTCAAATCTACCGGGCTATTTAGAGAAAAGGCAAGACTATAAATATATCTAGTGTTAAGAATTTGGCAGCACATATGTAGCATTTTTGGTTACAGCACACTCAACAAAAGTAACTTGAGTGATTTATAGAACCTGTTATTTCCTCTTTGATTCCTGAAAGATGTTGTTAATTCATACTGAAAACATGTACCAACTAAATGACAAAGAAAACTTGGCATAATTGGTGTGATTGACCTCCGGTAAAACCTTTATGAGAACTGTATATGTCTCAAATACCATTTAATATATTGTCCTTTTGATCCACCAAAGATTTTGTAGTTAGGTCCAGATTTGTTCTATAAATGAGTTTTATCAGAAGCCAGTATGTAACTACATAGCGAATCGAGAACAGATGTCATCAGCGTTTATCCTTTTTAATTCTCCATGACACCCTCCTCCTCGTCTTCAGTGGCATCTGCAACAGCAGCAACATCTTTGGCAACATCTTCGGCAGCGACAGCTGGAACTCTAGCCCCATCGGTATCAGGTTTCTGCAAATCAGAGCAAACAACCTTTATTTATAAATTAAATGTTCATTTCAACTAAACCATAACAAAACTAGGGGGCATGATGTTCCCCCTCCCTAAAAACAGCGCCTATACAAGCTCATTTGGTGACAAACTGGCATAATGTAAATTATGAACCAAAATTATATCTGAAGAGGCTGCACATAAGTAAATATTATTGCCTGTCCATAAAATATTAAGTCTCGAGACCAATGCCTAAAAACTGACGTCTGGATAAGCTAGGGTGGCAGTGAGGTGAATCCGGCCACCCCTATCAACAAGGGCAAAACTGGACTAATGATGTGCTTCATGTACAATATTGTTTTACAGATATTGGGTCTATCCCTTTAAAAGGGAACATACACGTAACACCAGAATTTTCACTCATTCAATCAAAAAAAAAATTTGAAATACACATTTTTTTAATGTCCAAACAAAAATTGGTCAAAAAAGGCTGAATGCCCTTTGAAATAGTAAATTGATCTGATATTCTCTTGCAACATATTTTTGTATTTTGATATAAATCCACATAATATAAAGAGAAAAAAATAAAAAATAAAAAATAAAAACACAAACAAAAGTAAAAGGAATTTACCTTCCATTTCTTTCCTCCTGGAAGAAATGGGGTTCGCTTGAGAAAGTCCCCTACGACTTCTTCAATCTCCATCTCTTTGGCGCCCTGGTCGGTCTTCATGCAGGCTCCTGAAAGACGTAAGTGCAGACGCCATGGATCATTATATTAACATTATTTTTGATGACACATTAAAATAAGACGATACAGATTACACACCTTAAATGACAAATGGGTCATTCCATGGCAATTCGGACAATCAATATCATTACACTCCTCTCAAATGTATTAGGGGAAAATGGTATGTCGGTTCCCATGTTATGGCCCACCCCTTTTTTTTTTTTTGCAAAAATGGGCATTTTTGTATGAAGAAATACATGGATACACATCTGCACACTCTCACATAAGTAATTCCTTGTTCAGATGGGCATAAAACATAACTACTCCTTAGAGGCCAAATTCAACAGCTACCTTACAAGCAGAAAACAATGCTATTATGCGACTTCAAAGGCAGCAAGGTTGCTAGAGACCATCAATGTCCAATTGATCACCAATCATTGTAACTCATCGGGTGAATCCAGAAACATATAAAATAAAATTGAAATGGGCTAATCATATACTAATTGATTACTTACTGACAATGACGGGAACAAATCTTGTTGACTTCAGACCACGCTTCCCCTTCCTCCCATTCACGTTGAAATCTGACCAAAGATTATTTGACCCCAGCTTTTTCATGATACGCCGACTTGTTTGGGCAATATTGCCCCCGCCGACTAGACTCAGGTAGTTGATCTGAAATTAAAAGAACCATTATCAATTACAATGCCGTAGATTCTCACATAAATAGGAGCCAACCGTCTCATTTCCAGACATTATTATGAATGTTTCTCCGCTAAAACCTTCACCCTGATGCGGTAAATATTAATTTATCATTTGCAAAATTCACAGGCTTTCACTTTTTTTTTTTAAACATGGCTATAAAGTAATCAAGGCATGTATAAATCAGAAACTCAGGATATTTCAGGTTTAGATAATTAAACCTGTACAAAAAGGAAAAACAAAGTCATTTGAATGGATGATCAAATAATGCCAAATTAGTATGCAAGTATTTTTAAACTTACCATTCTCTTCTTAAAATCAGACTCTACGAGTCTCATTTCGAGCAAGTCGAATTCACTCCCTGTCTTGAGCGGTTCCGCAAAGGGCTCCTGCAGGTCGGCAGGACCTGCCCGTAAACTCACTGATGATTTGGCAACCAGGTTTGCCAGCGTCTCCACTATCTGGGCCTGGACATCTTCCAGCTTCTGAAGTTTTTGAAGTACCTGCTGTTGAAAATTGTCTAGGAAAACAAAAGGAGTAAAAAAAAATACATTAACAAATTAGGTCATTTTGGTAGCTAAGAAGAGTATGTAATTTTAGTGTGACTGATATGTACGACAGCTTTTCAACTATCGCATTGCAGGAATACATCACCAAGCTGCAATGACAATACTTGTACAAAGCATCAGACAATGCAACACATACAGAAAGAATCTGAAAGCAATTTTGCAGAAAAATATACCCCTGCTTTTTTGATAAAAATAAATCAAATTAAACACATCAAAAGAAAGTTTCCCCCTAAAGAACCCCATCAAATCTTCGAGTATAACAACTTATTCAAGTTGAAACCAAGCATTGGATATAGCTAGGGTTGTTAGGAAGCAGATTCTCGAAAAGTAGTGACATCCGTGACTTAACGGCTGAATTATCACAACATGAACAAAAAATTACGTTTTTTTTCTTGATTTTTCCACTGGAAGATTTGATGGGGCTCTTTAGGGGGGAACTTACTTTTGATGTTGTATTTATATTGACAACCTCTCTCTCTTATATCAGTGTAGCATCTTGGTAAAAAATAGTAAATTTTGTTTGTAGTTTAAATATGCTGTACTCCAAAATCTAATCAATTGACCTCCTATGAAACATACTATTAAGTTCTTGAGAAGAGATATTTTTTTTGTGAAATTCTCTACGTAAATACTTACTGTCCAAGGTTCTAGCTTTTGGTGTCGGCGGCTGGCTTTGGCGAGAAGTCGAAGGAGAGGGGAATGTAGTTGTAGATGGAGATTATCCCCTCTGGATTGGGCCCGTCGGGCTTAAGGGGACAAATCTGGCCATCATGGATGTTGTTGACAATTTGGGGAGAGGAAGTTCCTTAGTCTTCGACTTATCTGCCTTTCTCGGGCTTCTGCGAAGTGGCCCAGGGTCACACTCCATATCTGGAAAAACATCACAGACATTAGAAAAATATCAAGCAAGAAAAGAATTTTTGAAAAATGTTCAAGCTTTATGAATTCATGTTGAGTTCAACATGTTAATTTTCAATTTTGATGAATTGGTACATTATGCGCGGCGGAATGGTCGCGAACAATCTCGAGGGGGGGGGGGGCCATTATGCCCCCCCCCCAGGTGCTATTAGGGTTAAGTTAGCACTTAAAGTGGTACTCCAGGCTGAAATTGGGATGTTATGTAAAGTAGAGTAAAATTTAACAAGAACACTAAAAATTTCATCAAAATTGGATGAAAGGGTAAAAAAAAAAAAAAAATCCACTTAAATATTTTTTCTAAAGTCTTTATTTTGTTTTTCTTATTTTGTTTTCTTGTTCAATTTCAATTCAACACGGACATAGGCAGACCACCCCCCCACCCTTTTTTTGTTCATTTGATAGGGGGCTGGGGCGCAAGCCCCCTCCCCCTATTATTATTTATTTTATTATTTTTTTTAATTTGATAATTCTATATAACACGGACATAAGCGGACCCTGCAGGGGGGGGGGGTCGTGGGGCAAGCCCCCCTCTCCCTTTTTATTTATTTTTTTATTTATTTAATTATTTTTTTATTTGATAATTCTATTAAACACGCCCCAGCTTGCGCCCCAGCCCCCTTTCAAATGAACAAACAAAAAAGGGGGTCTGCCTATCAAATGATAGGCAGACCCCCCCCCCCCTGATTTTGACTCCCGTGCAAATGTGTGGCTGTATTCACGTTTGGAAATGTGAAATTTAGTGGGCAAAATGGCCACGCGCAATCTAATACCAGCGGTGCGGATACGTGTGGGGAGTGCGGATACGTGTGGGGAGTCCGAAACACATGGCCATCTTCACTGAAGACTTTAAGTCACTCGGTCATAGATCTACTAGACTAACTTACAGTTACAATGTACATGTAGACCTTTACCATATCAGAAATAAATTCAAGTTCTTTCAGTGATTTTAAGTAACTCTTTCTGTTACATGACATGTATTAATGTGTTATGTTAGGTGAAAGTTGGGTTAATTCACATCATTCTGGATTCAATCATACAACAATCAACAATAACAGTAACGCGTCTGGTTAACATACGCCTTTTTGTTTGGCATGTATCACATTGCATTCACACTCACAGGTTGGTTAAAAGTAAATTTGCATGCACGTTATTATCGCTAATGCATGAATGCAGCATGCAGACTAACTCCGGGAAGCTCCAACACCGGCGCGCCGATCGCGCCGGTGGTGGAGCTTCCCGGAGTTACATGCAGACATGTCACGACACAAGCCGATACTCATTTAAATGTTTTCCCACATTTTACACGTCTCGAATTCACTCAAACAACATTTAAACACCTAACAGATATCAAAATGGTAAAATATCACTTACATTGGTGTTGCAGTCTCACAAATTAGGTAGATAGTTCAGGATTTCTTGACAGCTCTTGCAAAGGCACACACGGTATTCAATGGGAAAATTCTCAATGTAATTTTCACGCACATGGCCGGCTAGCTAGCTAGCCGGGCAATAACGCAGCCGGGCACGGCTAGCGCTGTAGTCCAGATTCAGTCCGTTCGTTCTTTTTATCCCCCACACACATCGCGGTCTCTCCACTGATCGCGCAATCCCCGATTTAGAGGAATGGCTAGGTCTACTTTCAACGTTGAGGGTGTGTTATTTTATCAGCTGATTGGGTGCGCTAAACGAAAACGGTACAGAGGCTGGACTACTAGCGCTGACGTCATCGATCAATCCTCGGCGGCGGCGGCCTCGTTCGTTGTTGTGTAAAGATGTAAGATAAATGATTTGAAATTACCGGTAATAAAATTGAGTATGTAAAATGTATAAAAATATGTTTTGCTTGTGTATTTTTGTTTATGAATTGTGTATGCATTTATATGATGAAACAAACAAATCTCGTTTTCATTTCAATTCAAGAAATCGCCTACAGTATTTTAGTGATCTGTTTTCATTTGTTTTTATTTATCCTTAGTAGTTGGACGTAGACAAAATATGATGCTTAATTCTGGTATTTGTTTTAAAAAAAATCTTAGTTGATTTATTGAATTGGACGTATATAAAACGTTCTGTGAACGTTATGTACAAAACGTTTATTTTGTAACGTCCACAAACGTTTTGTAAACGTCCTATATCAAACGTTCTGTAAACGTCCTATATCAAACGTTCTGTAAACGTCCTATACCAAACGTTTAATTTTGTAACGTCCAAAAAACGTTTTTTAAACGTTCTCAAAAACCTAAACTTTGACGTAAATGAGAAGTCCAAACTTTAATGTTATATAAACGTTTTTAAAACGTTCATTTAGGACGAAGACGTACAGGACATAAAAAAAACGTTTTGGAAACGTTCTGAAAACGTTCTGTGTTTGCTGGGTTTCCGTTATCATCTCGTCCCTTTTCCCCCTTTTCTTTATACGTCCTTCTCAATGCCCATATGCGGGATTTTTGACGAAAGAATATAATAGTACCAACAATAAGGTTACAACATGGGGGGTTGCCGAAAGCCTCAATTTGTGAATAGTTTCATTCATTTACTCATTTATGGATTTGTTTATTGAAACCTACTTATTCAGGATAAGATATCAGCGACGCTGTACTTTTTTTTGGTTCCATGACACATGCTCCGCCGACGATTGCTCCGCCGACATTTACTCCGCAAAACGCGACAATTGCTCCGCGACATTTGCTCCGCGACATTTGCTCCGACGTCAAATGCTCCGCCGACAGGTGCTCCGCCGACAGTTGCTCCGCCGACAGTTGCTCCGCCGACAATTGCTCCGCCGACAGATGCTCCGCCGACAATTGCTCCGCCGACAATTGCTCCGCCGACAATTGCTCCGCCGTCAATTGCTCCGCAAAACGCGACAATTGCTCCGCCGACATTTGCTCCGCTCAAAAATTGCCCCGTAAAATACAAAGGCTACTACGACAATTGTTGCTCCTCCCCAAAAGTACCCCTTAAACGACGATGCTCCGCCAACAAGAAAATTGCTCTCCGATCCAAAAGTGCGGCCTCTTGGAAGATATGAATGCTCCTCTGGTAATTAGTGCAATAAATGCTCAGCCGTTTTTTGTTATTCCCCATGTTTGATTAAAAAGAGAAAATCAAGTTATAGCTCCTTTATATGCAAGTTCTCCGGCGAAAGATAATTACTCCGCTCAAAATCTGTTTCATGTATTACTCATTAGCTGATCCAAAGCTCAAGGCTATCTCTCTCTCTTTCTCTCTTGCTCCTCCTTTTCCTTTTTACACCCTTTTCTTGTCTTCTTGGCTCTTTTCTTTCCTCTCATGCTATAAGTCTTTTTTCAATGTCATCACTTCTTCTCTTCTCCCCCTCTCGAGTTCTATTTCTCTCGTGAAATTGTAACGTAATGTAGTACATTCTTGTTTAGAATAGTATTTTCAATAATATCCAGTCCGTTTTTCTCTAGGTTTCTTTCCTTCAGTTAAGTGCTTTACTAAATATATATATATATATATATATATATCAGTGTGTAAAACACCCCGTCTCATTCGAGTACTTTGCTTTCACTGACTTTAAGAGACTCACGGAACCACCGGAAGAAGAGCAATTGGCTTATCATGAAGAACTAACATCAAACTGCAACAAAATGATTTGTATAATTGGGAATAAGCAGAAAGGCTGCCATCTAATTTTCCCGTCTGAATGAGTTCTCTCTTTTACGTATAAGTGCCCTTCAAAGCTTATTTTGATCCCTCCCCTGTTGTTTTCTAGAACTTCCATGATGACCTAGTAGTTAGTACATTGTATAATGCTTTACTTGCAGATGGTTTACCTAGTAAGATGCATGTGCTTGCTTGCATTGAGGTTATTTCAGGTCTTACATATTGATGAGCTGTTTGAAATTAACTAGGAGGTATGCGCGTATTGGGGAATGTGGCTTGCTGCTCTACTTTTGTTTTTAAACTTCCCACGACATGTAATGAGTGTTTAGTGTACATTATATCGGACGTACAGTGATAGATGGAAAGTTATTTCAGTATAATTATTCGAAATAACTTTTAGGTAACTGCTTTTTCCTCCCACATTCATTCATTTCATTTCATCTACATTATTTCATGAAATGCATTCAGAAAATGAAGAAGAAAAAAAAGAAACGAAAATAACCCGTGTAAAAAAAATATTGTCGGCGAAGCATTTGTCGTAGTACTAGTAACATTTGTAGTTTGGGACACTTTTTGGGCGGAGCAAATGTCGTCGGAGCAAATGTCACCGGAGCAATTGTCGCTTCAGGCGGAGCAATTGTCGGCGGAGCAATTGTCGGCGGAGCAAATGTCGGCGGAGCAAGTGTCGCTTCAGGCGGAGCAAATGTCGGCGGAGCAAATGTCGGCGGAGCAATTTTCGCGTTTTGCGGAGCAATTGACGGCGAAGCAATTGTCGGCGGAGCAATTGTCGGCGGAGCAATTGTCGGCGGAGCATCTGTCGGTGGAGCAATTGTCGGCGGAGCAACTGTCGGCGGAGCAACTGTCGGCGGAGCAACTGTCGGCGGAGCATTTGACGTCGGAGCAAATGTCGCGGAGCAAATGTCGCGGAGCAATTGTCGCGTTTTGCGGAGTAAATGTCGGCGGAGCAATCGTCGGCGGAGCATGTGTCGGGTTACCTTTTTTTTATCACGTCCTAATTAAGGATATACAACATTATAAGCATTTCAAGTACAAAAAAAAATACGAAAATTCAAAAATGCCCGTTACATTTGAGGCATCATTTTTCTTTTTAACAAAAGAATTTTTAAATAAAAAGAAAGATGCAATTTTATATAGAAAAGTAAGGAGTAGGAAGATGGTAGAAAGGATAAAAGATAGAGAGAGAGAGAGAGAGAGAGAGAGACAAAGAAAACCTTAAGCACAAATACGACAAATAGAAGGCGGAGAGAATGAATGAACAAAATATTTCGCGTACTGAGAGGACGTTAAGAAAAAGGAGAGAAATGAAATTGTATAAACAGTGGAATAGAAGAAGTAAGCTGTTTAACCATGACAATACTCCTGAATAAGAATATACAACATTATTAGGGATTTAAATGCAACAAGCATACAATACTTCATTAATGCATATAACGATTATTCATTGAAATTAATTAAATTCAACACTTTTTTAAACACGATATACTTTATTTTCAGTAATTTTTTATTCAAGGAATGACTTTCTATCGATTGCAAACAAACCATCTGTATTTCAGTCTTTGAAGAGATAAAAGGATTTTTTGTCGGTCATTTACTTACCAGAGAAAAAAACCCACACAAGGCAAGGAATATCCTTAGTCCATTTAAAGGTAAATCAACCATGGTGATGATTTTCTTTCACAAATCCCTCTCTTAGATCGATATTGTCAATGGAGTTAAAGAGTTATGAAGAATATTGAGACAAATCCTGAACTTTTATATTCTTTTTTTCCTATTTAGAATCGAAGGAAGTCATCTTTTTCCTTCTCAAAATGTAAGTAACCAGTGTTTTTCTCCTTTTTTCGCAGACTGAACTCGTAATACTAAACTTTGAAAATCTTCTTTTCTTCGCCTTTCTGCGTTTAACTTCCACCCTCTTCATTTAGCATCTCTAAGCCATTTAAAAAGAAAAGTCATGTTAAGTATTTTCTTTATTTTTCCTCCACACTTCATTTCACTCTCCAACCCTCTCTCTCTCTCTCTCTCTCTCCCTCTTTATCCCTCTCTAGGTCTTCGACCTATTATATTTTCATTAGGTGATCCGTCGCGTAGCGATCTAACGGACCACCTCTTAATCTCGTCAACTTTCTTCTGTCTTCTTAATTATTAATATTATTAGGTGGTCCGTCGCGTAGCGATCCCACTGACCACCTCTTAATTTCGTCAAGTTTCTTCTCTCTTCTTTATTATTAATATTGTTTATTTACTTCTTTTTATTCTCTCATGTAGATTTTTTCGGCAAATATCTCAATAATGGAAAGAGCTAAATCAATAAAAAATGGTTACGTGACCTTCCAGGCGCCATTTAGTTGTCTTTCATACATGTCTTTCGACCATCATATCTCTCTGTCTCTATGTAAATATCACATACAGACAACCATACACAACTTAAATTCTCATATTGCCGATAATGCATACCAGTATGATTGTCATGATATTGTTTTTAACAATATAATAACTATTTTGTTTAAATTTTGCAAGTTTCTACGAAATAAAAACAAAACATGAAACAACAACAGCAAATACCAAAATATTAAAAAAACAATGCATTGTTGGAGTTAACTGTGTAATAGAAATTCTCATTTTATGTCTTTGATCCAAATACATTCAACCGTAATATCAATAGTACAAAAACAAACAGATAATAATATAAAACATTTTTACATCTTACGATGGAAATATCAAATTATTCTCGACCTTTCTATGATCCTCTATTACCCTTATTATTGATTATAGAAAGAAAAAAAAGATTAGTTTGTTAAATATAATTGCACGTTTTACAAGCTTTGCTTTTTAGTGGATCACTCTTTTCCATTATACGTTTTACATTATGTTTCTTGTCATTAATTCTACAAAGCAAGCATTTTTCATATCATGTTATACTACGTTTTCATTAATTTTTATTATTACTAATATCATTTATATTTTACTGTGCTGAAATATCCTCTGGACGGCCATGCATTATGGCTCAAGGCATGGGCACACAGAGGATTTTTTAATGTTGGGAACGGGGGTAAAATGCAATAAATTATTGAAAATTTATTGCATTTTCTGTTTTGTTTTTTTTAATTTATGGAAACTGCCCCCTACCCAAGCCCCCGCTGCGTACAATCATGGTTCAGTGACAAAGCAATGGCCTCGTAACTGTGAGGCCCCAGGATCAAAACCGTGTCAATATGCTATATTAGTGCCCTTTTGTGGGCCATTAATCCTCATTACTGTCATTTATGACTTAAGGGCGTAGGTCCCCTATTTGATAAGTATAGTAGCATACACATGCTTTAGCAGTCACGTAAAACACACATTGGCAAATTATTATTCAATAAAATCTGAGAATGTATACTATTATCTAGATCTATTATTTTTAAATTATTTTTAAAATAATTCCATAAATTGGGGTAAAACTAAAATATTCCAACTTTATGAGCGACAGTGTATAAACCTCTTGGTCTGTCAGGAACCCCATGACTTTTACAAGCCGATCGCCTGTCTGATTGTCAAGATATTTATTATTGGAAATCGAAAACAAATTTTGCGTTTGCCTAACGGTTTTCATAACACTAGTCTATTGGGGAAAATGAGTATGGGAAAAAAAACGGTCACTCAGAGATTTTTTTACTTTTCTGAGGCACTTTTCTGAGAGTAGTGAGCACAATTTTTTTTTGGCTCCCGAAAATTTAAAAAATCGCATCCCCCCACCCTTGAGCGCCAGGGGGGCGGGTTATCTAAAAAAAAAAATGGTTAAAATGACGTGATCAACCCCTCAACGGGCCTTGTTCAACCTGCTTATCCGCACACCTAACTGTCTGAGTTGACTTTAAATAAGAACGAACTTCCAAACCAAACAACTGTGTACTATAAGCATAATTCATTAAATTATGGCTACTAGTTCTACTTTAGTCTACGGCCTAGCCTACTTAAGTACATTACGATATTTCTGTTTACCTAAGTCTACAGGTAAGGCACGTTTATTTCATTATATTTGTCAGAGAACCATCATGGAATGAACCATAAAACAAGCCTCCAGACATGATCGCTATACTTGACAGTGAGTCTATGTCAGCACAACTTGAATCATGTCTGACGTCTGTGTGTCAGGAAAGAAATTTATTTGTTTCGCTCTCTGGTCTGGAGTGTTCTTTGTTAAGGTCAGGTGAATATGTTAGGTTAGTTGTTTTCTTTTCAGGCCAAGATGTATTGTTCCCTATGAATAGGCCTGGGGGAAGTCATTAATTCAGTGTACATGTTTTATCTGTTGTTTAGCACACATTTAGGAAGCCTCTTTTCAATACAAGTATTTTCCTTTGTAAGATCATTTCCTCTCCAAATATTTGTAGTCATGTTTTTAGAATTTACTTAGTAACCGTAGGGTATATTAAGAGGTGGATTTTCTGAAATCGAGGAGAACCACCTAAGCTATAATAGACTTAACGTCATGTTAGAAGTCGGTATTATATTTTGGTAATGGTTCTACTGTAGAAGTCATGATACGGAGGCTTGGAGGTTAATGTTTACAGGTGTCTTTATTAGAACCAAACTGCGTCATGATTCATTGTCATGAGCCATGTTGAGAACTGTAGTCTATTGTCAAGACTTACATGATATCAGAACATCTCCCTTTCTAAGAAGGTTTACATTCTTTTTCCACAGATATAACATAACACATTATTTTTAAAACTTTCTTTTGAACACATCACTGGATATTAATTTTGGGTTCAATATGTTTTCCAAATCTTGAAACAATGCATATATGGCGAGCGTTGGGTTTGTTTTGATCTGTTTCAAATACTTTTCAAGAAATAAATGATTTTGTGAGTTGTTTCTTTGACAATGCATTCACAATATTTTGCAACATTTCTTTTGCAGTTATTTCTTTCCAATAACTTTTCAATCCAGTGATTAACACCTTTAAGCTTTAACTTCAGCTTGAATATAACTTAACGATATCCCGTCTTGATATCTTCAAAGTATCTGTGGATATAACAAAAAACATATATACAGTTAATGTTAAAACATTCACAACAATATAATATAATGTTCTTTTAAAGGCAAAGTGTAACTTTCACTTTCAGTTCTATTTGTTTTTGTGATTATTTCACAAGTCCATTCGATTTGGCGGTTTGCTTATTCGTCCACTTCTGGTGGTCATGTAGGATGATGCTTGCTGGGCTGGTACGCTGGAACGCTCAGGGGTTGGTTCGCTAACATCCTCGTTGTCATCTGGATCGCTGTCCGTCTGTGTTGTCTGTTGGAACCGATCATCCCTTCGTCTGGGTGCTGGTCTGAGATGACGTCTGTTTCTTCGTCTAATCTCTCCATACTCTGTCTCTACCAAATATGATCTGTTTGGCAGTTTGACTTTGACGATGCCACTTTGTGACCATCGATTGTTGTGCATGTTTTGAAGTCTTACAGTCTGACCTATGTTTAGTTCTGGTAGGTCTCGAGCATGTTTATCATATCGCTCTTTCTGCTTTACCTTCTGCCCTTCCTTCCTTTCCCTCACCTGTTGAGGATCAATGTGTTGTGGATCATGAAGTTTGTCCACCATGGGCAGGTTTGATCTCAATCGCCTGTTGTACAGGAGTTCAGCTGGCGATTTTCCGCATTCCAGCGGTGAGCTTCTGTAGACTTGTAGAGCCCTGTAGACATCTTGTCTACTGTCTTGGCATTTGCGGATGAGATTATTCACAATTTTCACTGCATTCTCTGCTAGTCCGTTCGACTGAGGATGATACGGACTTGTTGTTGTGTGACAGAAGTCCCAATCTTGTGCAAAGTTTTTGAACTCTTTACTAGCTAATTGCGGACCATTATCCGTCACGAGTTCACTTGGTGTGCCTTGTCTTGAAAAGACTTCTTTCATTTTTGTTATCACTGTTTTACTTGTTGTTGACAGTGGACAGACTTCAATGAATTGTGAATAGTAATCTACTATTACCATGTACTCTTTGTTATTCAGTGTGAACAAGTCTGCAGCGATCTTTTCCCACGGTCTGTTTGGTGCCGTGTGTGGTTTCAGACTTTCCGTCTGTTGTTTTGGTTTATACATCAAGCATGAGTTACAATTTTGTACCATTTCTGTTATATCTTGATTTATTCTGGGCCAATACAAGACTTCTCTTGCACGTCTCTTGCATTTTTCTATGCCCAAATGTCCTTCATGGATCTTGTCCAAAATCTGTTTTTTCATTGTGCTTGGTACTACGATCCTGCTGCCTTTCATGATTAAGCCTTCGGCTTCTGACAGCTCACTTCTAATGTTCCAGTATGCTCGAATTGCTACTGGACATTGTTGTTTTGTTTCAGGCCATCCATCTTTGATGATGCCTATCAATTCTTGTAGTGTTTTGTCTTTCAGTGTTTCATCTACAAACTGACTTTTTCTGTTTGATGTGACTGGTAATGTCTCCATTATTGTGTCTACATAGATTCTGATGTCTTCTTCTCTTTCGACCTGCATGTCTGCCTGTGGATCTACCGCTCTAGACAATGCATCTGCGGTGTACATGTATTTTCCTGGTGTGTAGGATACTTTCAAATCGTATCTCTGCACTCGGATTAGTAGGCGTTGAATGCGAAGAGGACAATCACAGAGTGATTTTTTGAACAATGGCACAAGAGGTTTATGATCTGTTTCGACTTCTACCTGTCGTCCATGTATGTATTGGTGAAATCTTTCACATGCAGACTTCATAGCAGTTCTTTTTCGATCTGCGCATAGCGAGTTTCTGCATCCGTCATTGCTCTTGATGCATAAGCAATGGGGAACCAATTCTGGTCATGTTGTTGCAGTAGCACTGCCCCTAGTCCATTCTTGGATGCATCAGCTGATAGCTTCGTTGGCTTTGTGCTGTCATAGAAACGGAGCACTGGTTCTTGTGTCAGAGCTTCCTTGAGTTGACACCAAGCTTTTTCTTGTGCATCTTGCCACATCCACTCATTTCTTTGTGGATAAATCTGGTATGAACTTTCCTTGGTAGGTAACCATACCTAAGAACCTTTGAACATCTTGCTTGTTCTGTGGTCTTTCCATGTTCAATATGGCTGCAACCTTCTTTGGATCTGGTTGAACACCTTGTTCACTGATCACATCGCCAATGAATGTCATTTGGCTCACATTGAACTCACATTTGTCTCTGTTGAGTTTCAGATTTGCTTTCTGAGCTATGTCAAGGACCTGTTTTAGTCTGGTGTCATGTTCCTGTTGGGTTGACCCCCATACTACTATGTCATCCATCATTGTGTTGACACCAGGTATGTGTGCGAACAAATTATGCACAATCTTGTGGAACACTTCTGGCGCACTGCAGACCCCAAATGGTAACCTGAGAAATCTGTATCTCCCAAATGGCGTTATGAAAGTACATAGCCTTGAGCTTTCCTCATCTAACTCTATCTGCCAGAAACCTGAGGACGCATCTAATTTGCTGAAGTATTTAGCTCCTGCAAACTGTGCTGTTATTTCCTCTCTTGATGGTAGCTGGTAGTGCTCTCTTTTTATGGACCTATTTAGATCTCTTGGATCGAGACATACTCGAAGCTGATTGTTTTTCTTCATCACCACCACGAGCGACGACACCCAATCACTTGGTTCATCCACTGGTGTGATAACTTTAAGTCGTTCCATTTTATCTAGCTCATCCTTGAGCTGATTTCGCAGTGGAAATGGAATTTTTCGACATGCATGTTGTACAGGTTGAGCATTTTCTTTTAGCGTGATATGATGCTTTCCAGGAACACATCCTAACCCTTCAAACACGTCTTCATAGTCATCTACTATTGCATTCTTTGATTCTGTTTTGACATTCAAGACTCTCTTTACAAGCTTCAATTGCTCACATGCTTGTAAGCCTAACAATGGTTGACGATCACCAGGAGTTACTAGAACAGCCATATTGTGAGTTAAATCTTTGTACTCCACTTGTACATAACAACGACCCTTTACTGGAATTACTACTCCACTGTAGCCTGTCAATCTCACTCTAGCTGGATGCAGCTTTGGCCTGGGATTCAAACTCTGATACACTGATTCTGGAAGGAGGTTTGTCTGAGCACCAGTATCCAACTTGAAAATAACCGGCCTATGATGGACAACTAACTTGACCTTCCACTCATCACGAGACTCTAATGATTCTACAACATCAACCATGAAATCATCTTCGACCTCGAGATTTTGCATCTCGTTGATAACTTTACTCATTGGAGTTTTACAACACTTCGCAAAATGATTTCCGAGACCACACTTTTTGCAAATTTGACCTTGGGCAGGGCATGCATTTTGACCATGCCAGTTTCCACAACGACCGCAACTATTTCTAGATTTCTGACCTTGAGTCTGATTTTGACTTCGATATGGCCTTTGAGTTTGTTGTTGACCTAGACTTTGCCTTGGATTTTGTCTTTGATTACCGTGAAACAACTTTCTCCTACTCCCAAGAGCATCAACCGAGACTTCATCCGTGGAACTCAGCTCTTTTGCCTGAGCTCGAGTAGTTTCAGCAGAACGACACAACTGTAACGTCTTATCCAGCGTCAAATCATCTTGCCTCAATAGGCGTTCCCTGACCATGGAGTTCACAATTCCACAGATAATTCTATCACGAATGAGGCTATCCTTTAAGTCACCAAAGTCACAAGACTTAGCTCTATTGCGCAATTCAGTTGCATACTGATCTGTTGTTTCATTTTCGTGTTGTGACCGTGTGAAAAATTTGTGTCTCTCAAATGTTACATTACGTTTTGGCATGCAATAGTTCTCAAATTTCTTTAGCACTTTCTCTAATTTCATCTCATCTCCGGTATCTTCCTCAAACTGGAATGTATTGTAAATGTCAAGAGCTTCTTCCCCTATGACATGTAGGAGCATGGATGTTTGTGCTTTTTCTTCTTTTTGTGACATTCCACTGGCCACATTATACAATCCAAATCTTTGTTTGAAACGTTTCCAATTTTCTGCTAAGTTTCCTGTCAGCTCCAATGGCTGTGGTTGACTTAGATTTGTTGCCATGTTTACCTATGTGTTTCTCTCTGAACAATGCTTTAACCTCTTATTTACTATTGTGGTATCTTTACAACCTAGTCAAAATAACGAGACAAGCAATTTCACCGAGTTAAAATATGCCGACGCATGTACGCACTCATAGCCACATACACACAGTTTGCACACACGGGACTGAGCCCTTCAATCTGGCGTAAAAATGGAAATCCTGCACCTGTTTATTCCTGGGTTCTATCCTCCCTCAAAGTCAACATCTGTCCTTGATCGGGAAGACCTGACACCATATTATATTTTGGTAATGGTTCTACTGTAGAAGTCATGATACGGAGGCTTGGAGGTTAATGTTTACAGGTGTCTTTATTAGAACCAAACTGCGTCATGATTCATTGTCATGAGCCATGTTGAGAACTGTAGTCTATTGTCAAGACTTACATGATATCAGAACAGTCGGCAATTAAAGTCAATATCTGAGGGTAATTCCACGTCGGGACGAGAGGCTAGCTCAACTGCCACCCGGTTCTCCATAGCTTTCGTCGGGGGCTAGCTCTTGTCTGGGATCAGGACGCACACCATCGTATCTCAGTCTGCGGAGGTCAAGAATCCGGAGCGACTACCGGGGCCAAGTGGAGCAAAGACACCGTCTGCGGAGGCCAGGGCCAAGAGGACGACACGAGCTGTGACCGGCGTCGATGTCAGACGGGAAACTACCCATCCAGAATTATTTTGTTAAAGATAAGTTTAATTACATACTGTATTATTATTGAAGCCAAAACAAAGTGTGTGAAACAGGAGAAATGATTGGAAATTAAACATTACAATTTAACTTTAATTAACAAGCTCTATTTCCCTTTATTGTGTGTGTCCGTAGCAATAATAACAAAATAAAAAAAGTCTCTCACGTGACACTGTGTGACAACTACAGGTATTTATTCGGCCACAAATATGAGCAATAGCTCGTCAAAAGAAATAAAAGCTGATTTCCATGTGGGTTCTGTACACGACTAAAAGTCCAACATCAAATTTATCCTTGAATAATATCTCATCACTCCACTCATAAATATTTTCATACATAAAATTCTATGCAATTATCAGATACAGTCCACTACAACTAATATTCTTTTGTTGCCGATAATGCTTACCAATATGATTGTCATGAAATTGTTTTTATAACAATATAATAATTATTTTGTATTAAACTTTTGCAGGTTTCTAACAAATACATACAGAACAAGAAAAGGGGCTATATTATTATTGTATTACCTCACACATTATCCCTCTTCATTAAAAAAAAGGAATAAAAACCAGTAAAAAAAACACCTTTTATTTCTTTTATCACAATAAGGTATGCAACTATATATGCATACGTTTCATTCCCTCACGGAGAACAAGCTCTCAGGCGTTGGGTAGGTTGAGAGAAAGTCTTGAAGTTGTAGCTCTTGAAGTCGTGTATAGTGGCTCTTGAAGTCGTAGCTCTTGAAGTCGTATATCGGTTTTGGGGTTGGGAGTGACCCGAAGTTGTATATCTCGATCGGTAACCGGTCCATGGGTACCTTTTAAGTGAAATAGAAGGAATGCCAACAAAACAAAAAATATTTTCATATTGATTCTTCATATCCGCGACAATGATTGTTAAATTCTATTCGACAACCGACGGTCGTTATATTTCCACAAAACGACATTTTCAAGCCCTATTGTTTTTTGAGGGAAGTTCTAAAGTAGTATTTTCTTTCAAATGCCGTTGGAATTTAAACTTTTCATTATGTTTGGCCTGCAAATGGGACATAGTACCTTTAATGCGTCTATTGACGTTTATATACCCTTTAATATTTTTTGGAAAATAAATAAAAAGAGTCAGAATTGCATTGAATTAGGACTTTTACACCCCCCCCCCCCCAAATGGATACATAATACCAACCCCTTCCTTCTACAACCTCGCGACCCCCCTCCCCCGAATGAGACGAATTCATTTGCTACTGCAATCACTTTTCCTCTCTGATTTTTTTTTAAATTCTAAATAATTTTATTGAATCAGAAAAGTTTACAATTACAGTCATGTCTGATTTATCAGCCGCAGCTGTATTTCTTTATTATTAAATTCCAAATCAATTCAATTAAATTCTCATTTATTTCATTCTCGGTTAAAAATTACGTTGATACAAAAGATACAAACTAATTGATAAAAATTGTATTTATATCAAGTATTTCTCGTTATTATACTATCTTGATGATTGAAGAAAAAAAAAATCCCCGAGACTTTCAGGAAATCAATTTAAGGGCAATTTTAATGCCCTACTATAATCCCTTTAGAAGAAAAAAAAATCTCGGATTTTTTCGCACAAACGCATGAGGCTGTTGAAATTGATCTAGGTTAATTATTTTGATAGTCTTTGCGATCGTTTTAAACAAACAAAAACTGATAATAATCACCGTTCTTAGGGAGCGCATTATACCTTTAAAAAGGGAATCAACGCAAGTAATGAATAATTAAAAATAACGCTCTAAATAAATAACCAAACTTACGGCAACGGGCTGCTCCTCGTTGGTCGCCACCTTCTCTGCTCGAAAAGCATTTGCTAAAATTGTTCCTATAAAAGTTCCTACAAGTGATGCAATCAATGCCAACAGGAAGCCAACGCCTAGCCCGCCAGGAGGAGGAGGAGGAGGAATACGAACAGCATCAGGAGGATCAGGAACAGGAATGAACTTGGACTTCAGTCACTGCCAAACCGCTATGTGATTTTGATGAAAAGGGGGCGTATACGGTGAAGTCACCTCTAGATAAACTTCTTTTAATTCACCCAAAATAAATAATCGTAAACTTTTCTGATATGCCAAGAAGTCCATTGACCATTGACAGAGGCGTTTCTGGAGCATTTTGAATGGGGGGGGGGGTGGTGGTGGGGGGGGACTGGTAGTTCGGATTATTTGTTGACAAACTGGTCGTCGGATTTTCAAATTTGCTGGCAATTAATGCTGCGCCAGAATCAGCACAAAAAATGGATTAAAAAAAAAAAAAATTCTGATTTGCCAAAAAGTCTATCACTATCGAGAAGAATAAATTGAAATGTTGAAGATGGGCGGGGATACATCCCCATATCTCTCCTACTATCCATTCGTGACGCGCTTGAATGAATGGTTTGTGTATTTTGTGAGAGAGAAAATCAGACTTTTTAATATTTAGATTTAATTCTAATTTTCTTCATTAAGGGGGAGTTGACCGTTCATAATAATGTTGAACATATAGAAACGGGAAATCAGAGATAAAATATTGTTGCACGTTCTAAGACGAGTCGAACAATGATTTTTTTTTTTTTTTTTAATTTGAAGTTTGATAGTCAAGTTCACTTAATGTGGAAAATCTCCCCTAAACATTTTCCCTTTTAATTTTGTGCAGGCCGAAATTCTTTATGCATCTTTGTTTTTTCATGGAAAATGTCTGTCTCATCAAGGTAATTGAAACGAAATGATAGACCTTTTCCCAGTTGTTGTGTGCTGGCTAAAATGCTTTAAATTTTAAAGCATCTTTTTTATTTATTCCATGGTGGGATACGACTTGAGCGAGACTAAGAAAATAAAAGCCTTCTTCATCGAACGACTTTATGCTCACAGTCATGTTTTTTTTTGTGGCCGTATTATTTTGTGTGGAATTAGCGTGTTTAGTATGTGATGCCTTAGTTCCGTATGGTCGCTCCTATAGTTCCTATAAGGGATACGCAAACGCAAAGGATTGACGACTTGACGTATATAAATTATATGCAACATTTTTTTCGTATTTTACGTAAAAGACGTAAAAAATAAAAACAAATTGACGTATACCTATGCAACAGTTTTTCGTCTTTCACGTCCAAGACGTGAAAATCAACAAAAAAATGTTTGGTATTTTTTCAATTTTATACTACTTAAGTATATGACATGAACAGAACGTGCGCTCGTACAGGTGCTCAGCTTACTGAAAAAAGAATATCGACAATCACGTTTGCGTGTCTCTTCAGGGACTTTGAGTACAGAAAAAAAAAATCATTATTTTTTTTATTTTTTAGTAAATGACCAACACAAATGAGCATATATAGGTATACGTCAAATTTAATTTTAGATTTTCACATCTTGGACGTAAAAGACGAAAAAAATTGTCGCTTATCATACGTCCTTTGAATTTCCCTATAGGGGCCAGCATAGTTCCGGGATCGATTGCCAAAAAATGTTATATAATTTTATTTATACAAATAAGCATCTATACACTTTCAAACACGCAGTGAGCAATCTTTACTCCTTTTGCAATAAACACGAAGAAACCTATGAGCATCTGTTTTTTTCACCTGTGAAAAGGTAGCAAATATTTGGAAGGACTGCGGTGACCTTTTTGCTTTATCAGCGTTAAAAAATCTACACTGGCAAGAAATTCATATCGGGATAAAAAGATCCAATGCGGGAGAAGAACAACTGTTAAATCACATTATTCTTTTAACAAAACATATGATTTTTAAATATAGTTCAACTAAAAATAGACCCCAATTCCTCAAGAAATTACAAAAAGAATTATAGAAAATAGGCAAGAAGAAAAGGAATTAGCGGGGGAGAGAGGCACTTTAACACTTCACTTCAGAAAATGGGACAACTTCCACAGATAAGGACGGCGAGGCAAATACTTCTTTCTCAGACTCAGACATTTTTTTTTTTTTTTTTTTTTTTTAAATAAAAGGAGGAGACAGGATTTCCAACAAATATGTAGATGTGAATGCTTGGGAAGGGAGGGGGGGGGATTTGTTGAGCTTTGGAATGAAGAGGGGAGGGGGATATGTAGGTTTGTATGTGTGTCTGAGTATGTGAGCGTATGTGGTGTGTCTGTCTGTCTGTAGGTAACTCTTTGATTTATAATATTCGTTCAGTATAATTAATTTGAAAACATTATGTACTGTGTAGTAAACTATCTTATGTATTTTTTTTTGAGAGATGTAAAATTTTCCTTATATTTTGATATGATATGTAAATCAATGAAGCTGTACGTTTGTTTGTTATATATTTTGTACTGAATGAATACAATAAAACAATGCTACAAAACAAAACAAAAAATAAAGTGGATTTGGTACGTTACTTACGGAAAATATCCCCGAATCCAAAAATCTTTATTTTAAGGCATCTTCTTTTTTTCCATGGAAAATGTCTGTCTCATCACGACAATAATTTGATTATACAAAATAAACTGGGAGACATCTCATAATTACATGACATTACACATTATGACCGCATTGCCAAATGGAAATTCCCCAATTCTGCTCATAGTTATCTCGGTTTTCAATCATTCACAAGTTTTCTTTTCCTAGTTCGATTTTTTCGCCATTTCCCTCCTAAATTGTTCGGATTTTTAAGTTCAGCTTCCACAAGAGCCAAGTTCTTTCCCAATAAAGGATTAATTCCCTTTTAATATTATCGTACTAAATTTGCAAGGTTGTATAGTCGTATGATTGTACAGTTATCATCTTGGATGTGATTATCCTGAAATGCATAATGCAAAATTGAAATAATAAGGTTTAAAACAATAAGAGATTGTGTGAAGGCAGGCGATGTGCAACCAGGGAACATACAAAGTGTCGCAAACAATTAGAGTTTGTTTTAAATAAACTTACAAAAATAATATATAAATTTGGTCGAAACAAATGTAAAACAAGCAAAATCTCAAAGTTAGAAATGAATGGGGTGATCTACACTGTCGCTCATAAAGGTGGAATATTTTTTTTAATCCCAATTTATGGAATTATTTTAAAAATAATTTAAAAATACTAGATCTAGATAATAGTATACATTCTCAGATTTTATTGAATAATAATTTGCCAATGTGTGTTTTGCGTGACTGCTAAAGCATGTATATGCTACTCTGCTTATCAACTAGGGGACCTATGCCCTTAAGTCATAAATGACAGTAATGAGGATTAATGCCCCACAAAAGGGCACTAATATAGCACATCGAAACGGTTTTGATCCTGGGGCCTCACAGTTACGAGGCCATTGCTTTGTCACTGAACCATGACTGTACGCAGCGGGGGCTAGAGTAGGGGGCACTTTCCATAAATTAAAAAAAAAAAAAAATGCAATAAATTTTCAATAATTTATTGCATTTTACCCCGGTCCCCAACATAAAAAAATCCTCTGGATGGCCATGCATTATGGCTCAAGGCATGGGCACACAGAAGATTTGTTTATGTGGGGGACCGGGGTAGAATGCAATAAATTATTGAAATTTTATTGCATTTTCTGTGTTTTTTTTTTAATTATGGAAACTGCCCCCTACCCTAGCCCCCGCTGCGTACAGTCATGGTTCAGTGACAAAGCAATGGCCTCGTAACTGTGAGGCCCCAGGATCAACACCGTGTCGATGTGCTATATTAGTGCCCTTTTGTGGGGCATTAATCCTCATTACTGTCATTTGTGACTTAAGGGCATAGGTCCCCTAGTTGATAAGCATAGTAGCATATACATGCTTTAGCAGTCACGCAAAACACACATTGGCAAATTATTATTCAATAAAATCTGAGAATGTATACTATTATCTAGATCTAGTATTTTTAAATTATTTTTAAAATAATTCCATAAATTGGGATAAAAAAATAATATTCCACCGTTATGTAACTTACCGGCATGTTGTGAAAAGATGTCTTTCTTATTCAGTTGATAATTTTTCCCTACAAAATAATCCGTCGTCTTCAGAGAACGGAGGCTATAAAGAAATTAAGACTTGCAACGACTGCAATTTTAGGTGCTTCATATAGTTTGCATACAGATATCTATCGTAAGGCGTGTCTTTTGAAAAAAAGGGCAATGTTTGTGTTGAATCATAGACATACTCATGCACTACAAATAGACATGATATCACGACTTAAGGGGCGGCGATTTCTTTTCATGACCAGGGGGGGGGGAGAGATGCGATGGACGAGGGATTGAATACAGATTTTCTGTTTTTGCATCAAGTTCATTAGTCTAATTACGCTGCACTCTTGGGCCCTCCAGACCCTAAATATGTGTTGCAGTCTTTAGTCGGGATTTGCTATACATTTTGTGCACTTCTTCAAATTTTCTGGAGGGGGGGGGGGACGTGCCCCCCCCCCCCCCGGGATCACCGCCTGAAAGGGAACTCGCGCAGATCCTGCCATGCCCCTGAGGCGTGTTTGGAATTTTCCATTTAGTTATTGCCAATATGCAATATTGTAATATTTGCAATAATTACATCACACACTGTGTGCCAACGTTGTGCCAATAGTTAACCCACCCATCTATTGGGCAATATTTTACCCAGTGGTATTGGTAAACGCAAGTACCCTACTTCACACGTGCATAATTGTTCCGTATTTTGACCAAAATTTGGGCAAAGATATGACCCTTCAACTACCCGATTATGATAGCCCACTTGTTGAGAAAATCTTTACCAGTTGTTGAGCAAAATATGAGACAACTGCCCAATAGATGGTTGGGTTGACTATTGGCACAACGTTGGGCAAAGTGTTGGGAAATTTTGCCCAATTTGTTTACAGTGCATTTATATGTGGTATTGCATGAACATATAGATGTTAATGTTCCTACTCCAATGTAATCAATATTACATTTGTAATTTTGCATGTACATCGTGAATGCATTGCAGACACTCTTACACTAATTTTGTAGATAAATTTAAGTTGTTATACTTTATTGAAATATGCAGCATGTATCCGTGCAATATTCATTTCGTTTTTAATGTTCAAAATATGTTTTATGAATCTGGAGAAAGGTGACTCAACCAGGGGGGGGGGGCAATTTATAAGAAATATTGATACTTAATGTGCTCCAAACGAATTACATTGTCCTGCCTCCTCTTGCCATCCTGGTTCTGTCGCTTTTAGAGTGTATTAATTAGTTGCCATAGATAAAATATTTCAAACGGGACATGAAATGTCTGCGTTATTTTAAAGATATGTGCTCACTGTACACACAGGTGCTACGAATATTTAGCAAAATGTATCACTAAGAGTTGGAATATCTTTAAAACGGAAAATGGTATCAAAATGCTTCTTCTGATGAGTAAAGATGAGTAATGGCTGGTTGTCATACGAAATTAAAACTTCCAATCGCAGGCTCGTTCTAAGCATAGCACAATTTTTGTGTGGATTTTAAACCTACATTATTGCAGATTTTGTATCAGAGATATGGCAGCTAGATCTCGAACCATCTGCTTGTAATCTAGATATCAAATGCGCTAAATCCACTTTTAGTCATTTCAACTTATTGCCAACTTATATTGCCCTTAATCGGATGCACATGTGGGGAGACCAGTAGACCACCTTCTCGTGTAAAAAGCTCGATATCGATGAAAAATGAATGTAGCGCCTTTTGAAATTAAAGGTAATGCAAAGTTTTTGGGAATTCCGAAGATTGGACAGATAGCAATTCTTTATTTTTTTATATATATTTGGATGCCCCTGTGAATGTAGCCCTAGAAAATTTAGCCCCTAAAACACCACTGGTTTCGAGAAATTGAATATTCTAAAATTTACCGGTGCTCCCGGTAAATTTCAAATATTTCAAATAGCGCCTATAAGGCCATTCCATGGTAGCTGCGATCATGAAAATCTCAGAATATGCAGTTCTGATATATAATTTCCAAGCGGGAATAGCAAATCGCTCGATTGTAGTCAAGTAACATTGTTTTAAAGCTTAAGTAATATCAGTCTTGAGAGGGCGCTATACAACATAAAGAGTTTATTATTTACAATTTCATCACTTTAGACTCGATTTCAACCGCGACAACGATCATTGAATATTGTAGGATCGCATTGCTTCCAATATGTTCATTTGAACCAAATTCATGACCCAATACCAAAGCTGTGTATTACCTTTCAGCTTTTCATAATGTGAGACACAGATTTTTGCAAATTGTGAAATTTGTTTTTGTTTTTGAGAATGACTGATTAGTGAGTGTCTGAGTGATTCGAATCATGTGACTTGAAGGCAAATAAAACAAAATCAGAGTCACTACAACATCAACATGGGTTACTTTTAAATATGGGAAAGGACGTTGAATCTCCTGATTCGGAAATGTTATTCGGGAAAAAGTGTTATTTCACAGAATAGATGGCTCCGAACTGACGCCATTTCCAGGTCAAATTTGACACGTTCAATTGACGCCAAAGAAATTACTCGGAACGTGACTCGGGATCCGAGTGAGATATTTGACTCGGAAATCGGAGTCGTGTTGACTCGGATGGAGTTGACTCCCAGCTGGCGCCAAATCCGTGTCAAATGTGACACTTTCCGAGTTATTTTTGACGCCGCAGAAATAAGACTGTATATAATGAATTATTCATATATTTATATACCGCTCTTTAGAAATCTATCCATCTGATTGGTCGAAATGGCAGTTGTGATTTTAGCCATCCCCTTAAAGAGACGAACAATGCCAGAAATGGTCAATAGTTCATGAGTGATATTCCAGCAAGATTCAAGGTACCAGGGAAATAGTTGCGATCCCCATTGGTTTACGTGTAAAAAGTTTTTGTGCAATAAATTTGGTCGCTACATTTGCACACAGCGCGTCGTTCTCGATTGTAGGCCTAGATCTACATGTAATGACGAGATGTCGCCCCTTTGGAAATGTGGAGATAAGCCTGCTCTTTCATATGACACCTAATTTTGAGTATCACCTTCACGATCACAAGCAATAAAGGTTTGAATCTCGATTTGGAAAAAAAAAATTGACCAATTTTGCATGATCGCACAATGCACGTAGACTGCATAATATGCGTGCAATCTCAATGGGAAGGATTTTAGCACACAAAATCGAGTGGGCGATCAGACACCCTAATGACACTTTGAAACTGGCCTGCATGATTTTCATCGGATGCATCCGGACGCATCCGATGAAACGGCCACTGTACAAAGGAAAAAAAGCCGATAGAATAGCCGATGAAACGAAGAGAAATTAGGCTCAAGAGCAGTAAACCATGGGCCGAGGCCTGTTTTCTCGCTTAGTTTTTGAATTCCGTGGTTTCCGACTGGGAAGTACCTACAAATGTGCCAGATATCTTGGAAATGTATATGAGAAACACGAATGACATGTTCCCACGTTTGAAACTTCAGCATACGGCAGAAAACAAAGAAAAAGTTAAGAATTGGTCGCTAGGTTGCTAGGGACCCTTTTCTCCCTAGCAACCATAATAGGGGAGATATTTATTGACATATTTTGCAGAAAATATGCTTATTGTGCATAAAAATAGTGTTTTGAGAAGTGTGATGTTATGAATTGATGTTTAATCATATAAAATGTGTATATTTATATCAATTAGTACCTTAATTAATGCATGTATACATATTGGTAAAAAGTCTCACAAAACCTGATATAAGTATGAACATAGAATCAGATGCATATGTGTATTTATCAAGTTTTCCAAAGGAATGGCATTATTAGTCACATGCTCCATACCCCCTTACCCCCTAGCCTTCCTCGCCCCCCCCCCCCCGAAACCAGCCCCATGAAGCGAAAACGTCACATAAACATACAGTAGTTTCCAATCATACGATCAGCAAAAGATGTTTTCTAACTAAATTTCATACCATGCTCATTCTATTATTCACACACAGCCACCCCTACCACACATGGATCTACATGTATATGCACACAATGTAGGCAAGTCCCCTAATGAGTGCAATTAAATACCCCCCAAAAAGAGAGATTTGTGACATGTAAATTCAAATGCCCCTCATGCATATGAACACACAAGTCACACAAGCCCCTATCATATATCCCCCCATACACAAGCATAATTGCATATCATACATCTTAAATATCATTTGCTATCTTGTTTTCCTGATGGATATTACCGTCCATTTTTTCTCTCTGTGTGACCTCACATGAAAAGCAATGACAGCATGACTTTTATAGTATAATATTTAAAGTTCTATTTACTTAAAAAAAGAAAGAAAAAGGTTCACAGTACAAGTTCCAAAACGCTGTTGACATAATAACCATTTTCGATGCATTTAATATAGGAATTATATATGTACAGTAAGTACCATCAGAATCAATTTAAAATGTTTAGAAATCACACTGCTAGAATATTAAGCTCTGTCATATTAAAACGGTATACGTCTCTGGAACTATTCATACTAACATTCAATTAATTCAGCCAAAGTAAGCAGGTATTAAGATCTATACTCTGCTATACTCACTTTAATTCTAAAGTGTAAAACTCAAAAGTACACTGAAAATTACTTTCAAACTGAATGGCTACCAAACTGTATAACTCTAATAGACATGGGTTGCACTTGCACATCATAAAATATGCAACAGTCCATAACGATGACACCTCATCCATTGCAAAATCTTCTACAAAAACTAAATCACTAGAATTACTATGAAGAAGACCAAGAAGTTTCAGAGGAGGAAAGGTCTTCTGAAGCCTTCGCTTTAAAATATACGACTTGTAACCTGGGATTTATTTCCCTCTACCTCCTCGGTTGAACACAATAATTGCTCATTCTGATTGCCTTGGTCAAAGTTATCGGATATTTTCGAAGGTGGTTCCTTCATCACTGATTCCTCTGCCTCATGTAGAACATCGTTGGTTTTAGTAGCTGAAGCAAGTTTTTAAAGACAAAAAGAGAAACAGGAAAACAAATTATTATTGGTCCAAGCTTTACATGTAATAAAGGAAATGCCCCATATACAATTCGAACACAAGTCATGTTCAGTCCCCTTCCTAAAAAAAGGAATACACACATTTTCATTGTAGAAAAAATATTTTTTCAACATCTTAGTTAAAAAGATTGAAAGCTGAATTACTGTTTCATAATGCTGACTTGTTAATATGATCAATGACTACCCAAGCTATTTTCTGAGTGGCATTACTATTAGCTGAATCAAAGTGTTATCATTTATTATATCCACCCAATAATGTTTGTTTGAACGTTAATATGTCATTAGACATTTTATTACTCATGTACCATACGAGGTCAACCGTAAACAGTTTATTACCTTATCTTACATGTATGAGCACGGAGATTCAGCACCCGCAGTAAGACAGAAGGCACATGTACTTCTTTGACCCTTTTTTCGGTATATGAAATATATAAAAGATATAAATGACTACACTATTCGATGAATAGTTGTTTTATAGGCTCTCGGGGACGTTGCATCTTGCCATCACGTACCCTCGGCACGCCTCGGGGGATATCAGGATGCAACATTCCCTTGAGCCTATACAGCAAATATCCCTCTCACAGCAGTCATTATATATCTATAAATATTCATAGGTTTACGTGAAACAGCTGATCACAGCAATGATTGCGTTCTGATCTATTAGTAGTTGCATGCAGGGTTGCACATCTGCCACCGAGCAGAAATACCACTGTTGGCCTACATGTTTATGCCACTTTTTTTTTCTTCTTCATACGTGTACTCTGTGTTATGCATCTTGCTATATGATATGTATTGTAGGCACTGCACAGACAGGTCGATAGACAGGCAGATACACATCAGATGACGATCAACTCACGTAATGTGTAGCAAATGCACGATGCAATGGATTGGGCCGTGTTAGGCATTTTGCTTTATGCAGCAGCCAAACTGACGAGAACGTATGTTGATTCGGAGTCGGACTAACTCGGACCCATAGACAGCTCGACCCCGCTGCAAAATCATGAATTATTGATTATTTATTGCATTTTATTTGTTGTTTTTTGTATTTGTGGGGGCGGCCCGTACCCTAGTCCCTGCTGCGTACAGTCATGATTCAGTGGCTAAGCAATGCCTCCTTATTGTGAGGCCCCATTATCAAAACCGTGTCGATGTGCTTTATTAGTACCCTTTTGTGAGGCATTAATCCTCACGCAAAACGAACACTTACAAATTATTATTCAATAAAATCTGAGAATGTATACTTTTATCTAGATCTAGCTATTAGGAATAAATCATTGTCAAAATAATTCCATAAATTGGGGTTAAAATAATTATTCCACCATTATGACCAATAGTGTAATAAGGGACCTCTTATAAAAGCCCCTATCAAAATCTGATGGGTGCCCTATTCCCGTCAAAAAATGCCTATTTACCATTCTCATAAGTGCCTCATTTTCACGTCTGAAAATTACCCTTTGTACTTTGACACTTTGACGCTCCTTTTCTTTCTAATAAGTTTCTTAATTTATCCACCGGCAGCATGCATCCGACTGCTACATACTGTGCACAAACCGTCCGATTTTTCACGTAAAATCTTTACTTTGAAAAAATTATACATATTCTATGAAACATAATCATAATCCAAGCTTTATTAGTCTTTCCACGAAAACTACATTGAAATCACAACAATAATAACTCAAACAGATCGTAATTATGGAGATCATAACTGACATAGTTTGTTTACGGTGCGCAAGATGTCATATTTAATGTTCACTAAATCACAAGTAATATGAACGTCAATTTAGCTTAGGAAAAAAATTGAAAACTTTATTTGATAATAGTCTCGGCACATTTGTGTATTTTTTTTTCTTTTCATTACTTTTACTCACAATTGCCCCTTACAATTCCTTTCATTTTCTGTACTGAGGATTAATAAGTGTCATCATCAAAAACTGAAAGCGTGCTTTAGATCAAATTAATTATCAACTGATCCAAAAGGCGGGAGAGAAACAGGGGCGGATCTAGCTTTTTGCCAAGGGGGGGGGGTTGACCCAATGGCGGATCCAGGATTTTCCAAAAATCGCGCCGTTTTACTGTTTTACTTTTTTTTCTTCTTTTTTTTTTTTCTTCTTTTTTTCCCTTCTCCTTGTTTCCTTTTTTTTTCTTCTTCACTTGGCCGCCCAAGGGGGGGGGGTAAACCGCAGAACCCCCTATAGATCCGCCCCTGAGGAATGGCTGCTCCAAAATAAAGTTATATCTGGAGCACAATGATGCTTTTTTTTCCCTGTGAGCAATGCAAATGAAAGGTACGAAATTATTTGTCCATTTTACTCCCTTCAAAACAATTTGATCTCAAAAGTGCATAGATTATTTTAAAGCACGGAAATGTCTTGTGAAAAATGATGGAACGATTTATTTATTTTTGTATTTTATTTTATTTACCCAGGGTAGCCCCATCAGTGAATAAAACACTGTGGTGCTTAGGGGCCCTGCAAATAGTACAACAAAACAAAAACTGGCAACAAAAACAACGACATAAGACCTGCAAGAATGATGCTAACAAATAATTTGGAGATTTTGTCAATGGAGTTAATTTGCTGACAGTGATTGAATAAGCGTTACGATAATGAATACGTAATCGGATAGTTATTTAGTTATATGGAAAGGGGGAATAAAACATGAATATAATATAATATATAGCGCTTTACGAGGGCCTGCGGTCCTGAAAATTAGCTATATAACTTATAAGAACGAATTATTATTATGAACATTTTAAAGCAGACAAGCCAAACAATTTGAAACAAGAATTAACTGCCGCTAGACAATTTTAAAAGATCCATGGTTGTACCTATATAATCTTAAAAGCTCAGATATATTGGCAAAAACCTCATTTTATTTGGCATCCAAAACACCACAATACCTTTTCCAGTTCATTAATTTGCATACCCTAATTCATACGTAAACACAGAATGCGAATATTGTCCCTCCGAATCGGACAAAACTACCTACCCTAAAATGCAGTCTAATCGCCCGGCAACCAATCTAAAAATACCGCCAGTGATATGTGCGTGGTAGGTTCCATGTGATCCCGCGGCGGTAGATAACTTCCATTGGCTTCGCATGGGCAGAGGAAAAGATGGGGCCCCCATTTTTCCTCTACGGCGTCCCTCACAATGCAATATAACACCCCTCGTAATACGGGTCATTTGGTTGAATCCACTCTCATTACATAATCGTCATACGTGCGGGGTTTTTCGTCATTTTTCTGCAGTTATCAATATTTTTTTCCTTTCCATATGCGATGGAAATGATGGCTTTGGGAAATAAGAACTAATGTTTTGCAATCCTGTGTGCATTATAAGATTAATTCCATCGTCTTCTTTTTAGTGTTCGTATCTTTTCATCACGTTTTGTTGTGTTTTTGTTTATGATGTTTTGTTGTGGGCCTAATATTTATTTGAATGTTTTCATTACAAGCATATTTTAGCAAAAAGTCTCTGGCATGTTCCATAAATCGAGTACTTTTCTATCAAAACATGTTACTCATTTTCCTGTAAGTCATCTCATTGCTAAGAAGTTTGAAGCCCCCGCGGTACATTAATGACAAAGAAAATATAATATGTCATCATTTAGTCAATACGGCTGGAGTGTCAATACGCCTGCAAATGCCTAATTTTTTCAGCCAAATCTTTTTATGTTGATGAAAAGTAATGAAGATGACCACATCATTTAAACTAAACTTTACTCACATGCTCTTGTTTCATAATGAGAAATAAGCAATATAGTATAGTGTTGCATTGCGAAACAGTGACACTTGTTGCATAATATGGAACGCCCCTTCTTGCATCATATTTTTAATGTTGAACTGAAAGTCTAGGTCCACTCCAAAAAATAATTTGCTTTTAATAGATGCAGAAAAAACACGAGAAACAGAGTAATTTTGTTTAAAGTATGAAAAATTATGGAACTTAGAAATCACTACATAAATTGCCAGTTTGGTTTTCAGTTTGTGACGTCATTGCCTCACTATTTATCAATATGCCATTTTCGTAATGTAACCAAATTTAATGCATAAGTCTTTGTGAAGTGCCTCAATACAAATTATTTCATTCACCTGATAAGAATAATAGTATTTCAACAGTCAGAATGCAAACGACATGTGTTAAGTGTTGCTAGGTAGGTCAAGCCACAATGTTTGTCCTAACTGGCAACAACTAATGTATGCAGTTCGAATTCTGTCTATTGAAATACTATTATTCTTACAAAGGTGAATGAAATCATTTGTCATGAGGCACAGTTAAAATAATACACAGGGGCTCGGGGCGAATTAGCCCCCGAAATGCCTAAAAGAGCCCCCGAAAATCAGAAAAGAACCCTAAATTTGCATAGAGTTCAATGCAAAACAAATTTTAGAATGTTATTTTCATGCAGGCAAGCTTGAAATGTAGCCCCAAAAAAATAAATATAATTTTTTTCCCTGATGAGGCACTGCACAAAGACGTATGCATTAAATTTGTTTACATTACGAAAATGGCCTATTGTTTTACATAGTTTTATCCATTAATTTCCTTTTTTATCCCCCCCCCCCAAAAAAAAAAAAAAAAAAAAAAAAAATTGAATTGTACCATATTGCATGCATGACATTCACAAAATCTTTTATGAACTTTTTTAGAATAGAAACTATTTTCTGAATATTCATAATTATTGATTTTATATAAATAGTAAATCAAAATTAAAACTTTTCATGATTTAATTGTAAAAAATACTCTATATCAGTGCATCCATACAAAAACATATTACTTTCAACATAACTTGGATGCTGGTGTGAGGAAATAAGATTTTTAGTGGGAAAATTGGAAATTTATGTTATCAATATGAAGGGGAAAATAGTGGATAGTGAGGCAATGACGTCACAGACTCATGATTGAGCTTCCAATTTGTCTTGTGAATTTCAAAGTTTTTCATGTTATTAAAAATTCATAGTTTTCCGATTTTGCTCAAACTTTTGTTGATTGGTTTGTCTCATTTTTCTGCTTCTATTGAAAGTAAGTTATTCTTGGAGTGTACTTGTTCTTTAATTATTTGCCTGCTGACATTCCGTTCTTGAATTCATATACTTTTATATGTAAGCCTACTTTATTGAGGTCAATTATGGTTTAGTATAAATTGGCCCTGTTCATGTTTTGTTTTTTCATGGACGACTTTACGACAATACTAACCTTCGATTCGTCTAGGATATCTATTTTTATAAAGTTACTGTTGCTTTGTCAAGCATACCTCGTGAAAGCTTATTACGTGATTTGTATAGTGACCATATTTAAAATTATGCCTATATCGCTCAGTATAAAATTTGAATAATATCAAGAGGCCGATAGACGCTGATCAGTCGCCGACCAGTAATATAATAACGCCATCTACGATTAAAAGCATTATAGCTTTCAAGACCTCAAAATGCAACACACGATGGCTCTCTCTCTTCCCCCCCCCCCCCCCCCTCTCTCTCTCTCTCTCTTTCTCTCACCCTATCTCTCTCTCTCTCTCATCCTATCTTTCTCTCTCTCTCTCTCTCTCACCCTATCTTTCTCACTCTCTCTCTCTTTCACCCTATCTTTCTCAGCCTACCTTTCCCCCTCTCTCTCTCTCTTGCTCTCTCTCATCCTATCTTTCTCTCCCTAGCTTGCTCTCTCTCTTTCTCTTTCTCACCTATCTTTCTCTCTCTCTCCTGCTCTCTCTCTCTCTCCCCTGCTCTCTCTCTCTCACCCTATCTTTCTCTCTCTCTCTCTCTCTCACACACCTTATCTCTCTCTCTCCCTCTTCCTCTCTCTCTCTCTTGCTCTCTCTCTCTGAAATACCGTCCACTACAACTTATATTCTCTTGTTGTGAATAATGAATACCAAAATGATTGTCATGAATACTTTTTTTTATTAACATTTTTTTCTCATTTTCCTTTTTTGACTCTGTTGAACCATGGACTTAGGCTCATGGTTCAACAAGCCTTGACATTTAAAAAAAAAAAAATTAGTCTCTCGTAATCGCATAGATTACTTTCTATCTCTGGTACGGGTAGTTCTGGGGCTGTAGGTCCTGGTCGGGTAGCTAGGCGATGGGTCGTTCATGTACGGTTGTACAGTTCGGCGGTGCTGCTGTGCTAGTACTAAAGGAAATAGAAGGAATAAACAAAACAAAAAATATCTTCGATTTGATTCTTTCTATTATGCTTTTATTGGTCTAATTTTCGCGTTAAATATTTCTTTCTTTCAATTCAATTCAATTCTATTCAATTCCTAAAAAAACAATACAATCATGACAGAATAACATTATAAATTCATGGAGTATTACATTTTTTTTCCATTCGTTATCCCATTTTCTTTCTTTGATCTCTATTTCTCTCTCTCTCTCTCTCTATTCCTCCTCCTCCTCCTTCTTTTTCTTCTTCACTTTCTTCTTCTTGTCTAACTCACCCTCCATCTCTCTTTTCTCTTTTTGTGTCCCCCTCCCACCGCCTATACTAAACCACAATGTTTCAGTTTAAACAGGGCAGGCATAGAACTCACTTGGAATGACCCTTGCTACGGGTCGGACTCGTCGAAGGAGTAAGAGTAGCTCTGGGTCTGTAAGGCGTAAGTTTGCGTACTAACATTAAAGCGCTTAAAGACGAGAGCAATACGCAGCGTATACAATTAAAGTGCGTTGAACTGTGTAGATAGTACTTCTATCTTCAGTGAAAGTGCGTTACACTGTGTAGATAGTATTACTACCACTCACAGTGCAATAAACTTTTCTTTTCCCATCAATGATGGGCTATCTTTCATCACATGATTTAATTTTGACCAATCGTAGAGCAAGGTTCCTAGTATTAAGTGACCATTTGCCAGTATTTTTAATCAATAAAAAACAGTGCATACAAAATGAAGATAATAATTTTGTTTTACGTGATCTTAATGAGGAAAATATTGGAAAATTTATGCATGAAATATATAACTCTGATAGGACTTTATGTTCTAATGATCCAAATTATAGTTATGAATGTTTTTTAAGACAGTATGTTTGTATTTTTAATAAATGTTTTCCTTTGAAAAAATGTGTAAAGAGTAAAAAATATAATAACCGATGGTTTACTAAAGAGTTACGCAAAATGTGCAAAAAAAAAGTGTGAATTATATAAGAAGTACTTGAAAGATCCAATTGAATATAAAAAAAGATAAATACAACAAATATAGAAATATAGTGAATGGTAAAATTAAAAAAGCTAAAATAGAATATTTTAAGGCCAAATTTAGAAATGCATCAGGAAACATACGGAAAACATGGAAATTAATCAATGAAAGTCTCGGTAAGAGTACGAGTAAGCGTAATATGCCCGACTCGGTTATGTGTAATGATCAAGCTATATGTGATAAGAAAGAAATATGCTCTGTTTTTAATAATTTTTTTATTAATATAGGACCTAACTTAACTGATAATTTAGACAACAACATAGATAATGATTTTAGTAATGATGAAATTTATAGTAATATTGATTTTAATTCATGTACAGCTTTTTTTAATCCCATTACTCCCACAGAAATAATCAATATTTTAAGTAAATTAAAAAATAATAAGAGTTGTGGTCATGATGATGTAAGTGTTAAATTATTGAAAAAAGTTGTTCATATTATATCATGTCCTTTAAGTGCAATATTCAATATTTCTTTATCTGCAGGTATATAGTACCAGAGCAATTAAAACTTGCAAAGGATATTCCTGTTTTTAAAAATGGCACTAATGAAAATGTTTCTAATTATCGACCTATATCTATACTCCCTGTTTTCTCAAAAAATTTAGAAAGAGCTGTTTATAATCGACTTTTTATGTTTTTAAATAAGTGTAATATTATCACTGAATGTCAATATGGTTTTAGACCTGGGCACTCTACATCTAATGCAATTATGCATTTTATTTATAATGTTTTGAAAACTTTTGAAAATAATCATATCTTAATGGGCCTTTTTTTTAGATTTAAGCACTGTTAGAAAAAAATTAAACAAGTTGTTTAAAATTTTAAACAACCCCGAGTTAACAGGTGAATCGCTCAACTGTTGTTTAAAAATTAAACAAATTAAGGTTAATTGTTTACATTTTGAACACTTAGTTGTTTAAAGTTGATACTCTAAGACAATCCTAAATATTGAGATAATTACATAAATAGAAAGCTTTTAACCCCCATAATAACACCAAATGGTGTCCACCCGACAAAACAAGTTTAGAATAATGAATTTATTCGAGTAAACCAAAATATCTAAGTCTGAAACCCGGAAGTGCACGTAGAGTCGGGCCTCTATCCGTGACGTCACGAACGGGACTCATGGGCTCAGTGAGAGTGAATGGCAGTGATATCCCTACGTAAATGCTATCCTGTCAGAGCTTAGATTTGTTGTTGTTAATTAGGAGTATATTTGATGGATTTTCTGTTTTCATTTGAATGAAGAATAACGAAGCAACATTTTCCAGTCGCTGATTTCTTTTTATATCTTCATATTCACCTATTTGGTAGAGATTTAAGACGAGTTTACTGCTTAGGAATTAAAGTTAAATCGTGCATGTATGAATAGGCGGATGCATTATTATTGTCATCAGATAAGGTACAGGAGCAGTTTTGTAAAACGAATAGGTCTAGAACTATGATAGTACTTATCATAGATGTGTGTGACTGCCTCAAAAAAGGATACAGTGCCAGTTAAACATTTTATGTTGTTAAATATCAAACTTGAACGAGATCATGCAAGCGCGCTTCCTCTATAATATTTTGGCGAGTGATGCGGCTCTTGCATGAACGTTCGTGAAGCGAGCAGAATCGGGAGGTAAGACCAAGCCGCTGCTCTAGGCGCTGCTTGCTTGTGATGGAACGTACGTGCGCTAGTTATATGTTTATCGGCAATTGCAAGAGAATGAAAGCGACGTTGCCAGCTAAGAAAAACAACTATCAAAGACTTGCTTCTGACTACCGGTGTCAGAATTGATAGATGAAGGATCTTCAGGGCCAAGGAAGGCGAAAGACATGGGAAAAAGGAAGAAGAAACCATCGGGAGATCGCTGTAGTGTATGGTAATGAACTGTGCATGGGTAGACAGCTACTGTTCACTCCGTGCCTGGGCCGATTTCAATTACACCAAAACAAAAATTACATGGTGAAAATATCGACTAATAGCACATCGTTGGCATGTATATGTCATAATTTTTAAAAGGGGAATTGATATTAATACTATGAAGTACTAGGGGAAGGTAAAGAATTGTACATAGAATTATGATTTATTAGACTTTTCAGCCTTTGAAACTAAAATATGCAGAAAATCGTATCACTCTGCACATGTTTGCTATGGAACATCTGGGTACTTGAATATACTCTTTCCCGGACGTGAGGTCATAAATAGTAGATCAGCGCCGTGACTGATTTTCTATGCAAAGAGAGGCGGATATTTTCGACATTTCAATTGAGGATTTCGAGTAGACAGAATTTGTTTGTGATATACTAAGTATAATTGAAAAACTTAAAAATAACATATACTTGCCGTAGGTAACAAATTAAGGGACATTTATTTGCATATACCCTTTTCACATCTATTTTTCTTAACCCCGGACTATCCTTAACCCCATACTATCCTTAACCCCATACTATTTTTTTTGCTGTTCACATCTATTTTCTTAACCCCGGACTATGTGCTTAGCCGGGGTTAAGAAATTTCACGCGATTCACACTACGTTCGCCTTAGCCCCGGACTATTCGATAGCTCATGAATATTAATGCTTTTGCTACCGCGCATGCGCCTTTCGACTAAATGAAGGGGAAAAACCCGCGCGCTAAATTCAATATAAATATAAATTCAATTCCGATCGATCGGAATTGGAAGTAGTTCTAGGCCTACGTAGTAAACGATCTCGATCTCGACGCATACTAGTAATCAGGAGACAATCAATGCAACAATTGAACTATAATCAATATCGGTCAACGAACTCTTTGCTTGTGGTAAAAAGACCAACAATATACAGTACGGTACGTAATAATTTTAGCTCGCTCGTGTTGTGTTATCCAGCCTTGCGCAAAGCGTTTTCCCTTTATTATTTTACCGATACAAATCAATTACCCATTTTTCATCCAATTCACTTGATAAATTTACCTACGTAAATATGACTGATAATGATAAATGCAATAAAAAATTATGAGCTACATGTTCTTTCACTATTTTTTTTAATCAATTTTATAATAAAGATTTTTTCATAATGACCTCTGCCTCGTAAAAGACTAAACGTCAATACAGAGAGCATGCATGCGTAACGTGAACTGCATGCATGCGTAACGTGAACTGCATGCATAGCGCGCGATAAATGCAAATTCACGACCACACGACCACGCTGTCTGTGATTGGCTGTTGCTTAGCCCCGCTTCTCCTTAGCCCGGTTCGGATTCACACTACGCAGCTTAGCACCACAATTGCCCGGCTAACCCCGCAATTGCCCGGCTAACCCTGCTATTTTGCAGGGCCAGATAGTCCCGTACTATTTGTGGGGTTAGCCCACTTTGGCAAAACGTAATGTGAACAGAAAGCCGGCTAAAATTACCCCGGGTAATTGGTGGGGCTAAGGAAGAAATTGGTGGGGCTAAGAGCCCCCTTAGCCCCACCTATTTCCCGGGGTTAAGCAATATTTGGTAGATGTGAAAAGGGTATTAGAGTATCAACTTTAAAAATTAGGAAACCTTTTAAACAACAGTTGTTTAGTAATAAAATTGCACAACTCGGTTGTTTAAAGCAAGTTGTTTAAATTTTAAACAATAATGTTTAAATTACTAATTAGCAACTGTTGTCTATTCAGTATTGCTGCACAACTGGGTTGTTTAAAAGGAGTTGCTTAAATTTTAAACAGAACTGTTTAATGGTTATTATCTGGTTGTTTGAATTTGTGAAATTAACTACTGGAACCACTCCTGCAATAATCACAACGATTTATACACTGTAACATGCAGAGCTTGTTGCCAATTTACTTCAACATTTGTTCATCATATTCATGGCAGTGACAGACAACATTATTATTTGTCTCTATAACTTCACCTAAACCCCATCGGCGAAGCCGAGAAGAACCAAGTCGTCGCCTTGCCCCGTGTTCCGCCATTTTCGTCTGCACTGCACTTGCACTAGCACTTGCACTGCACACTAGCACTGCATGCTTGCATGCATGTATTATGTACGTTCTTTGTGCATATCGCATGTGTGTGCGCAAATTGCAATCGCGTATCGAGAAAATATCAACGACGCCCCCGGGACTTTTTAAACAACTCTGTTTAATTAAATTATTTTGTTTTTTAATAGATAGTTGTTTAAGGCAATCGAGCACTGATTTTTCGATTTTGAACAACGTGGTTTACTTTTTTAAACAACATTCTTTTAAACAGTGATATTTTAAACACCGTTCTAACAGTGAGTAAAGCATTTGATACATATTAGACCACACTATTTTATTGAAAAAATTATATTATTATGGTATTCGTGGAGTAACTTTAAAATGGTTTGAAAGTTATTTAGGAAATAGAACCCAATTTGTACAAATAAATAAAGATAAGTCTAATATTGAAAAACTTAGATGTGGAGTGCCTCAAGGATCCATCCTTGTACCTCTTTTATTTATTATTTATGTTAATGACATGTGCAATATTTCTGATAAACTAAAGTTTATTTTATTTGCTGATGACACAAGTGTTTTTATGTCTCATTCTGATGTCCAGGTTTTACAAAATGTTTTTAAGCAAGAAATTTTGAAACTTACTAATTGGTTTTTATATAATAAATTGGGTTTAAATTATTGTAACACGCAGATCACACGCGGAAACTGGTAGAGAAGACACATCACACCATTCTTTGTGTTGCGGTTCTTTTTATTTCAGGTGCAAAGTAAACTAAGCTAAAGCCTGGACAAAAAAACAAAGTTAAAACAATTAAATAAAAATGTGGACATGTTTGAAAAACACACATAATAGTGATAAACATAATATTTGTTAATGACTCTAAGATACGCATTCCAACAATATGACGTCAAGCCGACTCATGATAATAAATGATAAACATGTTGTTTATATTACATTCATTAAAACTTAATAAATATCGCATGAAAATAACAAGTATCTTATCAATAAAGTTCTTCCATCTTTATGGATAACTTTCCCAACAAATAAATGAATACAACCATCAAGTGAACTTTGGCAAACAACCAAACATAACTCCCAATTAAAACTACATTGAATTAGTGGTTTATACATTGAATATGATAACCCACTCACCCTGGCAATCTGGCCAAGAGGACCGCTTCCTCTCATTGTACCCGCTTCTTACATCTTGATTGTCAATACTTAAAGGAATAATAATTAATACAAATCATCGTGAATTATACTCTATAGATATACAACAGAAAACTGAAGAAGATTCAGACTATATCCGCTAACTGTTAACTCTTAAAACATTACTTTAAATTACAACTGTCTTGCAAAATACGATTATCCAGAGTAAATCTCAACAACACATTTTATAACTAAAACTCCTAAAGATTACAAGTAATATAATGGATAACATATAGTAATATTCAAATCATCTCAAATTACTATAACCAAATCTTAAACTAGTGCTTAACTCACTAACGAAATCAACCTAATGATGATGCCACACCTTACTCGCATATTAATTCAGCACAACTTATCGTTCATAACGATACCAAGGTTATTAACTAACGTCAGAATACATCTACAAAAGTACTAATTATCTCAATAATTATCCAACTTAACAAAAGAATAATCTTCTTACCTATATAATGACATGTTAAACCAAAAGCTTGCAGAGTCGACCTCCCTGCCTGGCCCATGGATGGGGTGCAGTACAGGAGTGAATCTGTCAAATACCTCTGCCTTCTTTTATAACAGTTACACTCTCACGGTGGTATAGCTACCAGTACCACCTGTTCTGGGAAAGGGTCTTGTTATTGGGAGGGAGACAGGAAGTAATTTGTTTTGGGTGTTCTTATCTGATGTATACAATTAGGGGTTTGTTTGGCCAAGGAAGTTATTACAAGTGTTCTGGAAGGGGGGGGTGGTCGAGTTACCAACCTTTGACCAAGTGACCATACATCATCAACTCTCTCATAGCTGTGGAATGTCATGTTTTGGCCAAATTGATAGCTTCTACTCAGAATATGTGTGAGTCATACTTCTTTGAAGTACAAAGTTTGTTAACATATAAACTTCTAATTACTTTCCTCCTGAGGAGATATTGATTAAAAATAGATATATATGTTTCACTATAAAACAGTTCATATTCTGACCTGTTACATTATGATAAAACTAAGTTTATGGTTTTTACAAATAGAAATATTGATTTTAACAACATTCACTCATAATTTTGAACGTGTAGATAATCTTAAGTTTTTAGGTATTGTAATTAATCATAAATTGAAGTGGCATAAGCATATAAATGTGGTGTGCAATAAAATAGCAAAAAATATTGGTATTTTATATAAAGTTCATTTCTATCCCTTGAATATTTTGAAAATGTTGTATCATACTTTAATAACACCATATTTTAATTACTGTATAGTTGCATGGGCAAATTTTAATAAAAATGATATGTTAAGGTTACTTAAGCTTCAAAAGAAAGCAATACGCATTATAACTCATTCACAATATTATGCTCACTGTAATCCTTTATTTTGTAAACTTGGAATTTTGAATGTAATCGATATGCATAATTTTTATATTGCAGTTTTCATGTTTTCATGTTTTAATGGCAACTTGCCTACCTTTTTATCTACATGTTTAATTTAACTTGAATTGTGATGTGCATAATTTTAATACTAGAAATGCCCTAAATTATCACCTCCCCAAGATTAGAACGACTTGTATGAAAAAATCACTATTTTTGAAAGGACCATTAATATGGAATAGTATACCTCAGGAAATTAAAAAATGCAAAACTCTCAATCTTTTAAAAATCAAATATAAACAATTTCTGTTAAACAAGTATAAAAATCAGTATCAATAGTATCGGCCAATTTTTGATTTTTTTTTTTTTTTATATACTCTGATCGTGCATGATAGTAAAGTTTTAATATGTTCTTTGTTTTTTGTTCTGTTCTTTTGTTCTCGTTTTCATGTATGTGTGTTTTTAGGGGTAGGCTTTTATATAAGGAACTTCCCTCCTTTCTGCCTATCCCAAATGCTCTTATAAATTGCCATTGTATTTGTTATCACTTTCTTGTGTCTTTTTATATTTATAACTCCATTCTGTATTTGTATGTTTTAAATGTTTTTTATGAAGAGTATTGAATAAACTTTGAATTGAATTGAATATGTGGAATATAATTTCCAATATCCTTTCTCTGATCTCTTTCTCTCCCTCTCTCTCTCTCTCTATATATTCCTCCTTCCTTTTTTTCTCCTCTTTCTTCTTCTTCTTCTTGTCTAACACACCCTCCATTCTCTCTTTTCTCTTTTTGTGTCCCCCCCCCCCCCACACCGCCTATACTAAACCAAAATGTTTCAGTTTAAACGGGGCAGGCACAGAACTCACTTGGGACGACCGTTGGTACGGGTTGTACTCCTCGGACTAGTAACCATCGTACTCCTCGGACTCGTAACTATCTTACTCCTCGGACTCGTAACCATCGGACTCCTCGGACTCGTAACCATCGTACTCCTCGGACTCGTAACCATCGTACTCCTCGGACTCGTAACTATCTTACTCCTCGGACTCGTAACCATCGGACTCCTCGGACTCGTAACCATCGTACTCCTCGGAGTCGTAACCATCGGACTCCTCGGACTCGTAACCATCGTACTCCTCGGACTCGTAATCATCATACTCCTTGGACTCGTAATCATCGTACTCCTCGGACTCGTAATCATCGTACTCCTCGGACTCGTAATCATCGTACTCCTCGGACTCGTAATCATCGTACTCCTCGGACTCGTAATCATCGTACTCCTCGGACTCGTAATCATCGTACTCCTCGGACTCGTAACCATCGTTCTCCTTGGACTCGTAACCATTATTGGAGTACGAGTACCTCTGGAGCTCGTACTGAAGGAAATAAAAGGAATAAAACAAACGAGAAAACAAAATTTGAATTGATTCATTCTATCCTGTCTTTGTCTAATTTTCTTGTTCAATCTTTCTTTCATTCATTAAGCGAAAAATTACCGTTGGTGAAGGTGATGGGACTAACTATCACTTCCGAGGCGATCTGGATGTATAGCTATCTTTCCGAAGCGAAGCTGAAGAAAAATAGCGTATACATTCATATTGCCGAGGAAGTGATAGTTTGCAATCGCCTCAAACCAATAGGAGATTATTTGCTTTATATTCCACATCGGAAAAATTTCACTTCTTCCGCCATTTTAGAGCAACAAGTCATCAATTAACAGCTAGCAAAGGGTGTACGATACATACAGTGCATGCAGTATGGTTGTGTGACCATATAGTTTGCGCGTGACCAAAGTTCGCGTACTAACACCAAAAGCGCTTAAAGAGGAGAGCAATACGCAGCGGATACAATTAAAGTGCGTTGCACTGTGTAAATAGTACTTCTATCTTCAGTGAAAGTGCGTTGCACTGTGTAGATAGTACTACTATCTACACAGTGCAATGAACTTTTCTTCTCCCATCAATGATGGGCTATCTTTCATCACATGATTTACTTTTGACCAATCGTAGAGCAAGGTTCTTAGTATGTGGAATATAATATCCCATCTCCTTTCTCTGATCTCTTTCTCTTTCTCTCCCTCTCTCTCTCTCTCTCTCTCTATTCCTCCTTCATTTTCTTCTTCTTCTTCTTCTTTTTCTTCTACTTCTTAAGAACTCACTTGGGATGACCCTTGGTACGGGTTGGAGGAGTAACCATCCTTGGAGTACGAGTACCTCTGGAGCTGTGAGGTGGCGCTCTCTTGCTCGTACTGAAGGGAAAAAAAGGAATTAAAAAAAAAATGAATTGATTCTTTCTATCCTGTCTTTGTCTAATTTTCTGGTCAATCTTTCTTTCTTTCATTCATTACCGGTATCCCATATCCTTTCTCTGATCTCTTTCTCTCTCTCTCTCTCTCTATTCCTCCTTCCTTTTCCTTTTTTGTCCACGTACTAAAGGAAATAGAAGGAATAAAACAAAACAAAAAGTATTTTAGAATTGATTCCCTCTATCCTGTTTTTGTTTAACTTTCGTGTTCAATCTTTTTCATTCGTTATCCCATTTCCTTTCTCTAATGTCCTTCTCTTTCTATCTCCCTCTCTCTCTATCTCTCTCTCTCTCTCGCTCTCTCTATTCCTCCTTCCTTTTCTTCTTTTTCTTCTATTTTTTTTTCTTGTCTAACTCACCCTCCAACTCTCTTCTCTCTTTTTGTGTCGTCCCCCCCCCCCTGCCCCGCCTATACTTGAAACCAAAATGTTTCAGTTTGAAAAGGGCAGGCATAGAACTCACTTGGAATGACCGTTGGTTGTCGGAGTACGAGTATCTCTGGGTCTCTGAGGCGGTCCTGCTGCGCTGGTACTGAAGGAAATAAAAAAGAATACAACAAAACAAAAAAAGCCCTTGAGCCTTGTACATACGGTAGTTCCCAACGCATTCATAGCATAATGTAAAGCAAAAATTACAAACAGACAAAATGGAAATAAGTGATAACATAACATAACTATAAACAAAATATAAATAACTATAAAAATTGGAGATAAAGAAACTGCTTCAACTTTAAATACCAAAAAAATTAACACTTTTAACCTCATTTTTTGGAACCTCATCTATTTTTATGAACTAATTGTCAAGCAAAAAAGTGGAATTTGACTGCCTATGGAAGAAAGCAATGTAATCTGTTTTGTTAACAATCTATTTGAATTGAACCATTTTGTTACGTTTTCTAATTCAGTATTTATATCATTTTTTAAGTTATGAGCCTTAGGTTGGGTGTAAATTAATGTGCATCATCAGCGTATATAATAATTTGTCAGAAAAATGTGTAAGATCATTAATGTAAATTAAAAACAGAAGAGGACATAGAATAGAACCTTGTGGTACTCTCTTTCTATATTCCTCCTTCATTTCCTTCTTCTTTTTGTTCTTCTTGTCTAGCTGACTCACCCTCCATCTCTCTTTCCCTTTTGTCTCCATTATTGCGACGGTACGGTTGCTCTGTCGGAAGGTGCGGTTGTTCAGTTGAAAGGTGCGGTTGTCCACGTACTAAAGGAAATAGATGGAATAAAACAAAACAAAAAATATTTTAGAATCGATTCTCGCTATCTTGTTCTCGCCTTATTTTCGCCTTCAATCATTTTTCATTCGTTATCCCATTTCCTTTCTCTAATATCTTTCTCTTTCTATCTCTCTCTCTCTCTCTCTCTGTCTCTATATTCTTCCTTTATTTTCTTCTCCTTCTTTTTCTTCTTCTTGTCTAACTCACTCTCTATCCCTCTTTTCTCTTTTAGCATCTTTTCCTCCCCCTAACAATTAAATACATAACATGTCTAATCACGCTTGTATAAAAACAAACAGTGTTTCTCTATCAACCGCAGTTTTATTATTTCTTCATTCTAATTTTATTCATATCAAGTATTAATTAATTTTTATAATACTATGTTGATGATTACAACAACAAGACTTTCATGTAATCAATTTCAATTTCAATGCCCTATTTTATTCCCTATAGAAATCTTTTTTTTTTTGGATTAAGCAATGATCATTGTCATGCTCGAACAAACGCATAAGGCTGTTGGAATTGCTCTCTTTTTTTTTTTTTTTAACTACACCACTTACGAGTAGGGTGCAGTTCAAAGTTCAAAGGGATACAAGCGCGAACCGTATCGAATAGGCAAGTTGCGTAATGTAATCGCGGAGGATCGTACAACCAAACTTGAACTCGCGGCGCGTAGGCATATGGAAGAGAAGACTTTGATGTGGATGCTTGGGATGCCCTCCACATAAAATTCACACGTGGTTTATTCCTTTTCGATGATTGCTGAAATGACAAGATTTCCAGCTAGGTTTTTTCTCATTTTTTGTAAATTATACTTTGTTATGCGTTTATTGTTGGCATATTTCCAATTTTATAGTCAGGCAAAAAAGAAAAAGTGCCCCCTTTTTACATCACTTTCTTATAAATATATTAAGTGCCTCTTACCTACTCACACCTGTGATAAATACCTCTATTTAAATCTCATAGGTGCCCCTTTCCCTACAACAAGTGCCCATTTTCCTTTATAATAAGTGCCCCTTTCTATTCTCACAAGTGCCCCTATTCATCTCAGGTGAGTGCCCCATTTTCACCTCCGATATTTCCCCTTTTACCTTTTATAATTCCCTCTTTTCAAATCTGAGAGGTGTCCCTTATATTTTGACAAGTTCCTCTTTTTATTCGTATATGTACCCCTTTTCATCTCCGGTGAGTGCCCTCATTCAAACTTGAGAGATGCCCCCTTTAACTTTGTAATAAGTGCCTCTTTTCGTCTCCAACATTTTCTTTTTCAACATCAATACAATCTCTGATCATTGCCCCTGTTATGTTGACACGTGACTCCTTATCCTTTTTAATTAGTGCCAACTTTCCTTCTGATAACTGCCCTTAATTCTCCTTTGTAATAAGTGCCACTTTTCCGTTCTCATAAGTGCCCTTTTTTATTTCTGGTGAGTGCCCCTTATCAGGTGCGAGAAGTGCCCCATTTTCACCTCTGATAATTACCCTTTTTACTTTGACACGTGCTATTTTTCTTTTCTAGTAATTGTAATTTTACCTTAGGATATGTGCCCCTTTTTCCTTTTACCGTGAAATGTGCTCATAGTTTAGGGCAACTAAGAGCAAAAGAGTTGGTATAATTATGTTTCTTACTAAATATCTTTTCAGCCTTTCATGATTAGATTGTGATTGCTCGCTCGCAAATAAATATATTCAGACCATCAACAAACATTGAAGTCAGCCCTGATAATGTAATAACACTGTTATCGACAATATTCGCATCCCTCCTCCTTTATAAACAATTGCCCATTATACCAACTGGTGGTGATGCCGATTTTTTTTTTTTTTCTTCTGCCCTCCCAAAAGTTTTTGCTCATTACGCCACTGTGGATAACAAAACAAAGCACACAAATATTTCTTTTAACAATTTGTTGGGGGAATGGGACCCGCTTCTAACCTTCCTGTTGCTTTGTCAAGTAGGCCTCATGAAAGCTTATTAAGTGAGTTAGAGTGACCATATTTGTTTATTGTTTAAAGTATGCCCATTATTATAACATTTGAATAATAATTACAAAAGGCGCCGACCAGTAATTTGATAACGCCATCTACGATTAAAATCATTACAGCTTTCAGGACCTCCAAATGCAACACTTGGTCATGATGTCTTTCCAGGGCGTACATTATTGATAAGCACCCCGCCACCCCCCCCCCCCCCCTTCCTCCTCTCTCTCTCTCTCTCTCCCTCTCTCTCTCTTTCTCTTTCTCTCTCTCTCTCTCTCCTTCCCGACTGCCAGGGAAAATGTTCCGAGCGGACAGCGTGCATGGACGCGTCTTTTTTTTCCGTAAGGTTTTTTCCTGTCGCTGCATTTTATTGGCTCAATAGGAACTATACGTCGTGCACTAGTTATCAATAGGGACTTTTAGATTTGCGTGGACTGATACGTGTGACGTCCATTCAAGGCAGTAGCTATCCACGTTGTCGTTGTGCAAATCTAAAAGTCCCTATCATTCATGATACGCACGCACACAGAATCTGTTGCGATAATTTATCAAATATGAGATTTCTTACAAAAATTACAAATGCAAAGCTAAGTTTACTTTAAATAAGTGATATCGCGACAAAATCGGGAGGCTTACCGTAAACGAATGACTACCCAGGTCGTAACTTGTCCATAATCATTGCGACATACTGGTTTATTTAGTCCAGAATCTGGCCGATTTAATTTTGAATTTGATCTCCACCTCACCGTACCAACGCAAATATTCATATATTCAAATATAACCTTACTTTGAGAGGCCATTTTGAAAAGAAAGAAGACAAAAAAGGGCCTCCTCCTTTCTATTTAAAAAAAAGGCAAGACCCTAAACATTTTTTTTTTTTTTTTTTGTGGGGGGGGGGGCTAATACTCTCCCTCTCTAATATATTAATATCGAAGCCTATTGCTTTTATGTCTATCATAACATTGGTGAAAACAGCTATGAAACGAATTATTCTAAACAAAAAGACAGGCATAACATATAACAATACTGAAACCATACCTTAAATGCTTTATTTTCGTTAATATAGGATTTCCCGGCCAAATTCGCGAGTTTGTCATTCAAATTCATTTGTCTTGCGTTCAAATTCGACGGTTTTAGTGCTGTCGGGTATATCTCGGGTTTATATTCCTTTTTCTAGATTTCAAATCTATGAAGTTTTCGTTAGAATCTATGTATGTTTCATTCCAATTAATGAACAAAGTGCTTCTTTCGCTATTTGGTCATTCGATTTAGCGCAACCCGATTTTCTGACATCGCGACGGTGTACTTCTAGCATTCTAATTCATTTGTAGCATTCTAATTAGCACTTTGTGCACTCAAATTAATGGTCAATATACATTTCTCGTTTATTAAACACTTTTTATAACTCATTCTTTTTCTTTCAAGATCGTTTTTCATGTGTATTTCATCCTATTTTATTTTCTTGCATTTATACTCTTTATATACTTTTAGATTTATCAGATATTCATCAGCCTTTAAGTTTGATTGTTTAAAAAAAAAGACTTACATCTACGGACTTGATGGTCTCAATATTTGTGTAAATGTTCATGTAAGTAAGTTGTTTGTCTTGTGTTTCATCATAAATTTATCACAATTTCATTATGGAGGAAGGGTACAATATTGTGACTGGGGTAGGTGGTTTTGTATCCCCACTTTTCCGGGGTATATGAACATGTCCGTTCAGAGATGCCATATCCATTGATTTCGCCCCTTCTTTACCTAATGTCTGACTACAAACATATGCTTTGTCCTCAAAATTAATAAATTGAATAACAGAAAAGACCCCAATGGCAAATCATGTATTTAATTGCATTTTTTTTAAAGCTGTAAACGTGTGTTGCATTTCTTTCCCCTAACATTCCTAACTTGAATAAACATAATTCGAATACGAATGACAGGTGTTAATTTGAATGATAAAAATGACGCCTCGACAAGTGACGATTAATTTGAATGCTAGTTGAGCAGTTTCTAAATTGAATGACAGATCTATGAAATCCTTCGACCAAAATCCTAAACTAAATACAAAATCGGGAAACTTGAATGATAATTGGCATGGCAAAGCTGATCTGCGCTAACTTAAATGCAAAGTAAATGAATTCGAATGACAAACTCGCGAATTTGTCCGGGAAATCCTATAGTACAGACTTATATGCACATAAAACCAACTGTCAAATTATAAATTGTGCAGACTTATGCACATGAACATAATCAAGAAAAAATAGTATAACCATGCAAGTTAAATAACTATTATAAAGTTATAAATTGTGCAGACTTATGCACATGCACATAATCAAGAAAAAATAGTATAACCATGCAAGTTAAATAACTATTATAAAGTTATAAATTGTGCAGACTTATGCACATGAACATAATCAAGAAAAAAAAGTATAACCATGCAAGTTAAATAACTATTATTCCCACTCTGAGACAAATGAAGAAGTCAACAATTTTGTATTTGTATGTGCGATTGACCATGGTCTTTATTGAGAGCTGATTAGCATAAATTAACTCTTTTTCAATCAAACTGGTCAGCAAAGTAAATAAACAACAATGAATGTAACTCATTACTTCGAGCAAATTATGTCGAGAGCGATCTGTAAGGAACCAATAGGGGGCCCGGCCGGGCGACAAAGTAATATCAATTGACTAGCCGTAACAATTCTTCCATTCGCCTGGCCATGCGAACGGGCTTCCCCCATCTCTTGCGGCTTTTTGCACAGACAAGAGGCATGGGTGAGCGAAGATGACTTCCCGCCGGAAACCCTGAGCGTTACACACGGCATAAGCCAGGCAATCTCAGCTTCAATGGACAGGGTCCCGCTCACCCCCCCCCCCCCCCCCCCCCCCATTCCCCAACCGAAAACGTGATGAGCCCAAATGACTTCCCGCTTAAGAACCTGGGCAATACTGATTGTATCTCCAGCTTACGGACAAGTCAGGCTCGTAAAATTGTATAATTAAAAACACAAAATTTTGTCTCCCCTTCCTAACAGACCGCTTGCTCTAGTTTTACATTACCACAACGAATATATTTCTTATATAAGCGATTATAGGCGTCCAAATTCGCAAGAATGCCGCGAAATGAACAAATTGAATGAAGATGAGTTAAATATGCACATCCCAAATATCTTTTGGAACATGAGGGCAGGAATTTGATGACATTGTCTACTCCACTCAAATGCGGGTGAAAACCAACCTCTCGAAAACCAAACTCTTTAGGTCAGAAAGCCGATTGATAAAAACGAGGGCTAAATGTACACCAAATGTACCATCTGACCATGGAGATTATCTCCATGATCTGACCGTATGCAAAGTTCGAGTTTTGGAAAATAAGATTGGGGAAAGCCCCGCAAGGCCCGTGTTATGATTCTGAACGCGACCAGGCGTAGCCCTTGCGTGAGTAGATCGTCATCAAATTCTCGCCACTAACTAACCACTAACACTGTAAAGATTAATGTACAAAAATCGCGATTGACCATGGTCTTTATTGAGAGCTGATTAGCATAAATTAACTCTTTTTCAATCAAACTGGTCAGCAAAGTAAATATAATTAAAACAAAACAAACAACAATGAATGTAACTCATTACTTCGAGCAAATTATGTCGAGAGCGATCTGTAAGGAACCAATAGGGGGCCCGGCCGGGCGACAAAGTAATATCAATTGACTAGCCGTAACAATTCTTCCATTCGCCTGGCCATGCGAACGGGCTTCCCCATCTCTTGCGGCTTTTTGCACAGACAAGAGGCATGGGTGAGCGAAGATGACTTCCCGCCGGAAACCCTGAGCGTTACACACGGCATAAGCCAGGCAATCTCAGCTTCAATGGACAGGGTCCCGCTCACCCCCCCCCCCCCCCATTCCCCAACCGAAAACGTGATGAGCCCAAATGACTTCCCGCTTAAGAACCTGGGCAATATACTGATTGTATCTCCAGCTTACGGACAAGTCAGGCTCGTAAAATTGTATAATTAAAAACACAAAATTTTGTCTCCCCTTCCTAACAGACCGCTTGCTCTAGTTTTACATTACCACAACGAATATATTTCTTATATAAGCGATTATAGGCGTCCAAATTCGCAAGAATGCCGCGAAATGAACAAATTGAATGAAGATGAGTTAAATATGCACATCCCAAATATCTTTTGGAACATGAGGGCAGGAATTTGATGACATTGTCTACTCCACTCAAATGCGGGTGAAAACCAACCTCTCGAAAACCAAACTCTTTAGGTCAGAAAGCCGATTGATAAAAACGAGGGCTAAATGTACACCAAATGTACCATCTGACCATGGAGATTATCTCCATGATCTGACCGTATGCAAAGTTCGAGTTTTGGAAAATAAGATTGGGGAAAGCCCCGCAAGGCCCGTGTTATGATTCTGAACGCGACCAGGCGTAGCCCTTGCGTGAGTAGATCGTCATCAAATTCTCGCCACTAACTAACCACTAACACTGTAAAGATTAATGTACAAAAATCGCGATTGACCATGGTCTTTATTGAGAGCTGATTAGCATAAATTAACTCTTTTTCAATCAAACTGGTCAGCAAAGTAAATATAATTAAAACAAAACAAACAACAATGAATGTAACTCATTACTTCGAGCAAATTATGTCGAGAGCGATCTGTAAGGAACCAATAGGGGGCCCGGCCGGGCGACAAAGTAATATCAATTGACTAGCCGTAACAATTCTTCCATTCGCCTGGCCATGCGAACGGGCTTCCCCCATCTCTTGCGGCTTTTTGCACAGACAAGAGGCATGGGTGAGCGAAGATGACTTCCCGCCGGAAACCCTGAGCGTTACACACGGCATAAGCCAGGCAATCTCAGCTTCAATGGACAGGGTCCCGCTCACCCCCCCCCCCCCCCATTCCCCAACCGAAAACGTGATGAGCCCAAATGACTTCCCGCTTAAGAACCTGGGCAATACTGATTGTATCTCCAGCTTACGGACAAGTCAGGCTCGTAAAATTGTATAATTAAAAACACAAAATTTTGTCTCCCCTTCCTAACAGACCGCTTGCTCTAGTTTTACATTACCACAACGAATATATTTCTTATATAAGCGATTATAGGCGTCCAAATTCGCAAGAATGCCGCGAAATGAACAAATTGAATGAAGATGAGTTAAATATGCACATCCCAAATATCTTTTGGAACATGAGGGCAGGAATTTGATGACATTGTCTACTCCACTCAAATGCGGGTGAAAACCAACCTCTCGAAAACCAAACTCTTTAGGTCAGAAAGCCGATTGATAAAAACGAGGGCTAAATGTACACCAAATGTACCATCTGACCATGGAGATTATCTCCATGATCTGACCGTATGCAAAGTTCGAGTTTTGGAAAATAAGATTGGGGAAAGCCCCGCAAGGCCCGTGTTATGATTCTGAACGCGACCAGGCGTAGCCCTTGCGTGAGTAGATCGTCATCAAATTCTCGCCACTAACTAACCACTAACACTGTAAAGATTAATGTACAAAAATCGCGATTGACCATGGTCTTTATTGAGAGCTGATTAGCATAAATTAACTCTTTTTCAATCAAACTGGTCAGCAAAGTAAATATAATTAAAACAAAACAAACAACAATGAATATAACTCATTACTTCGAGCAAATTATGTCGAGAGCGATCTGTAAGGAACCAATAGGGGGCCCGGCCGGGCGACAAAGTAATATCAATTGACTAGCCGTAACAATTCTTCCATTCGCCTGGCCATGCGAACGGGCTTCCCCATCTCTTGCGGCTTTTTGCACAGACAAGAGGCATGGGTGAGCGAAGATGACTTCCCGCCGGAAACCCTGAGCGTTACACACGGCATAAGCCAGGCAATCTCAGCTTCAATGGACAGGGTCCCGCTCACCCCCCCCCCCCCCCCCCATTCCCCAACCGAAAACGTGATGAGCCCAAATGACTTCCCGCTTAAGAACCTGGGCAATATACTGATTGTATCTCCAGCTTACGGACAAGTCAGGCTCGTAAAATTGTATAATTAAAAACACAAAATTTTGTCTCCCCTTCCTAACAGACCGCTTGCTCTAGTTTTACATTACCACAACGAATATATTTCTTATATAAGCGATTATAGGCGTCCAAATTCGCAAGAATGCCGCGAAATGAACAAATTGAATGAAGATGAGTTAAATATGCACATCCCAAATATCTTTTGGAACATGAGGGCAGGAATTTGATGACATTGTCTACTCCACTCAAATGCGGGTGAAAACCAACCTCTCGAAAACCAAACTCTTTAGGTCAGAAAGCCGATTGATAAAAACGAGGGCTAAATGTACACCAAATGTACCATCTGACCATGGAGATTATCTCCATGATCTGACCGTATGCAAAGTTCGAGTTTTGGAAAATAAGATTGGGGAAAGCCCCGCAAGGCCCGTGTTATGATTCTGAACGCGACCAGGCGTAGCCCTTGCGTGAGTAGATCGTCATCAAATTCTCGCCACTAACTAACCACTAACACTGTAAAGATTAATGTACAAAAATCGCGATTGACCATGGTCTTTATTGAGAGCTGATTAGCATAAATTAACTCTTTTTCAATCAAACTGGTCAGCAAAGTAAATATAATTAAAACAAAACAAACAACAATGAATGTAACTCATTACTTCGAGCAAATTATGTCGAGAGCGATCTGTAAGGAACCAATAGGGGGCCCGGCCGGGCGACAAAGTAATATCAATTGACTAGCCGTAACAATTCTTCCATTCGCCTGGCCATGCGAACGGGCTTCCCCCATCTCTTGCGGCTTTTTGCACAGACAAGAGGCATGGGTGAGCGAAGATGACTTCCCGCCGGAAACCCTGAGCGTTACACACGGCATAAGCCAGGCAATCTCAGCTTCAATGGACAGGGTCCCGCTCACCCCCCCCCCCCCCCCATTCCCCAACCGAAAACGTGATGAGCCCAAATGACTTCCCGCTTAAGAACCTGGGCAATACTGATTGTATCTCCAGCTTACGGACAAGTCAGGCTCGTAAAATTGTATAATTAAAAACACAAAATTTTGTCTCCCCTTCCTAACAGACCGCTTGCTCTAGTTTTACATTACCACAACGAATATATTTCTTATATAAGCGATTATAGGCGTCCAAATTCGCAAGAATGCCGCGAAATGAACAAATTGAATGAAGATGAGTTAAATATGCACATCCCAAATATCTTTTGGAACATGAGGGCAGGAATTTGATGACATTGTCTACTCCACTCAAATGCGGGTGAAAACCAACCTCTCGAAAACCAAACTCTTTAGGTCAGAAAGCCGATTGATAAAAACGAGGGCTAAATGTACACCAAATGTACCATCTGACCATGGAGATTATCTCCATGATCTGACCGTATGCAAAGTTCGAGTTTTGGAAAATAAGATTGGGGAAAGCCCCGCAAGGCCCGTGTTATGATTCTGAACGCGACCAGGCGTAGCCCTTGCGTGAGTAGATCGTCATCAAATTCTCGCCACTAACTAACCACTAACACTGTAAAGATTAATGTACAAAAATCGCGATTGACCATGGTCTTTATTGAGAGCTGATTAGCATAAATTAACTCTTTTTCAATCAAACTGGTCAGCAAAGTAAATATAATTAAAACAAAACAAACAACAATGAATGTAACTCATTACTTCGAGCAAATTATGTCGAGAGCGATCTGTAAGGAACCAATAGGGGGCCCGGCCGGGCGACAAAGTAATATCAATTGACTAGCCGTAACAATTCTTCCATTCGCCTGGCCATGCGAACGGGCTTCCCCATCTCTTGCGGCTTTTTGCACAGACAAGAGGCATGGGTGAGCGAAGATGACTTCCCGCCGGAAACCCTGAGCGTTACACACGGCATAAGCCAGGCAATCTCAGCTTCAATGGACAGGGTCCCGCTCACCCCCCCCCCCCCCCCCATTCCCCAACCGAAAACGTGATGAGCCCAAATGACTTCCCGCTTAAGAACCTGGGCAATACTGATTGTATCTCCAGCTTACGGACAAGTCAGGCTCGTAAAATTGTATAATTAAAAACACAAAATTTTGTCTCCCCTTCCTAACAGACCGCTTGCTCTAGTTTTACATTACCACAACGAATATATTTCTTATATAAGCGATTATAGGCGTCCAAATTCGCAAGAATGCCGCGAAATGAACAAATTGAATGAAGATGAGTTAAATATGCACATCCCAAATATCTTTTGGAACATGAGGGCAGGAATTTGATGACATTGTCTACTCCACTCAAATGCGGGTGAAAACCAACCTCTCGAAAACCAAACTCTTTAGGTCAGAAAGCCGATTGATAAAAACGAGGGCTAAATGTACACCAAATGTACCATCTGACCATGGAGATTATCTCCATGATCTGACCGTATGCAAAGTTCGAGTTTTGGAAAATAAGATTGGGGAAAGCCCCGCAAGGCCCGTGTTATGATTCTGAACGCGACCAGGCGTAGCCCTTGCGTGAGTAGATCGTCATCAAATTCTCGCCACTAACTAACCACTAACACTGTAAAGATTAATGTACAAAAATCGCGATTGACCATGGTCTTTATTGAGAGCTGATTAGCATAAATTAACTCTTTTTCAATCAAACTGGTCAGCAAAGTAAATATAATTAAAACAAAACAAACAACAATGAATGTAACTCATTACTTCGAGCAAATTATGTCGAGAGCGATCTGTAAGAAACCAATAGGGGGCCCGGCCGGGCGACAAAGTAATATCAATTGACTAGCCGTAACAATTCTTCCATTCGCCTGGCCATGCGAACGGGCTTCCCCCATCTCTTGCGGCTTTTTGCACAGACAAGAGGCATGGGTGAGCGAAGATGACTTCCCGCCGGAAACCCTGAGCGTTACACACGGCATAAGCCAGGCAATCTCAGCTTCAATGGACAGGGTCCCGCTCACCCCCCCCCCCCCCCCCCCCCATTCCCCAACCGAAAACGTGATGAGCCCAAATGACTTCCCGCTTAAGAACCTGGGCAATACTGATTGTATCTCCAGCTTACGGACAAGTCAGGCTCGTAAAATTGTATAATTAAAAACACAAAATTTTGTCTCCCCTTCCTAACAGACCGCTTGCTCTAGTTTTACATTACCACAACGAATATATTTCTTATATAAGCGATTATAGGCGTCCAAATTCGCAAGAATGCCGCGAAATGAACAAATTGAATGAAGATGAGTTAAATATGCACATCCCAAATATCTTTTGGAACATGAGGGCAGGAATTTGATGACATTGTCTACTCCACTCAAATGCGGGTGAAAACCAACCTCTCGAAAACCAAACTCTTTAGGTCAGAAAGCCGATTGATAAAAACGAGGGCTAAATGTACACCAAATGTACCATCTGACCATGGAGATTATCTCCATGATCTGACCGTATGCAAAGTTCGAGTTTTGGAAAATAAGATTGGGGAAAGCCCCGCAAGGCCCGTGTTATGATTCTGAACGCGACCAGGCGTAGCCCTTGCGTGAGTAGATCGTCATCAAATTCTCGCCACTAACTAACCACTAACACTGTAAAGATTAATGTACAAAAATCGCGATTGACCATGGTCTTTATTGAGAGCTGATTAGCATAAATTAACTCTTTTTCAATCAAACTGGTCAGCAAAGTAAATATAATTAAAACAAAACAAACAACAATGAATGTAACTCATTACTTCGAGCAAATTATGTCGAGAGCGATCTGTAAGGAACCAATAGGGGGGCCGGCCGGGCGACAAAGTAATATCAATTGACTAGCCGTAACAATTCTTCCATTCGCCTGGCCATGCGAACGGGCTTCCCCCATCTCTTGCGGCTTTTTGCACAGACAAGAGGCATGGGTGAGCGAAGATGACTTCCCGCCGGAAACCCTGAGCGTTACACACGGCATAAGCCAGGCAATCTCAGCTTCAATGGACAGGGTCCCGCTCACCCCCCCCCCCCCCCCCCCATTCCCCAACCGAAAACGTGATGAGCCCAAATGACTTCCCGCTTAAGAACCTGGGCAATACTGATTGTATCTCCAGCTTACGGACAAGTCAGGCTCGTAAAATTGTATAATTAAAAACACAAAATTTTGTCTCCCCTTCCTAACAGACCGCTTGCTCTAGTTTTACATTACCACAACGAATATATTTCTTATATAAGCGATTATAGGCGTCCAAATTCGCAAGAATGCCGCGAAATGAACAAATTGAATGAAGATGAGTTAAATATGCACATCCCAAATATCTTTTGGAACATGAGGGCAGGAATTTGATGACATTGTCTACTCCACTCAAATGCGGGTGAAAACCAACCTCTCGAAAACCAAACTCTTTAGGTCAGAAAGCCGATTGATAAAAACGAGGGCTAAATGTACACCAAATGTACCATCTGACCATGGAGATTATCTCCATGATCTGACCGTATGCAAAGTTCGAGTTTTGGAAAATAAGATTGGGGAAAGCCCCGCAAGGCCCGTGTTATGATTCTGAACGCGACCAGGCGTAGCCCTTGCGTGAGTAGATCGTCATCAAATTCTCGCCACTAACTAACCACTAACACTGTAAAGATTAATGTACAAAAATCGCGATTGACCATGGTCTTTATTGAGAGCTGATTAGCATAAATTAACTCTTTTTCAATCAAACTGGTCAGCAAAGTAAATATAATTAAAACAAAACAAACAACAATGAATGTAACTCATTACTTCGAGCAAATTATGTCGAGAGCGATCTGTAAGGAACCAATAGGGGGCCCGGCCGGGCGACAAAGTAATATCAATTGACTAGCCGTAACAATTCTTCCATTCGCCTGGCCATGCGAACGGGCTTCCCCCATCTCTTGCGGCTTTTTGCACAGACAAGAGGCATGGGTGAGCGAAGATGACTTCCCGCCGGAAACCCTGAGCGTTACACACGGCATAAGCCAGGCAATCTCAGCTTCAATGGACAGGGTCCCGCTCACCCCCCCCCCCCCCCCCCCATTCCCCAACCGAAAACGTGATGAGCCCAAATGACTTCCCGCTTAAGAACCTGGGCAATACTGATTGTATCTCCAGCTTACGGACAAGTCAGGCTCGTAAAATTGTATAATTAAAAACACAAAATTTTGTCTCCCCTTCCTAACAGACCGCTTGCTCTAGTTTTACATTACCACAACGAATATATTTCTTATATAAGCGATTATAGGCGTCCAAATTCGCAAGAATGCCGCGAAATGAACAAATTGAATGAAGATGAGTTAAATATGCACATCCCAAATATCTTTTGGAACATGAGGGCAGGAATTTGATGACATTGTCTACTCCACTCAAATGCGGGTGAAAACCAACCTCTCGAAAACCAAACTCTTTAGGTCAGAAAGCCGATTGATAAAAACGAGGGCTAAATGTACACCAAATGTACCATCTGACCATGGAGATTATCTCCATGATCTGACCGTATGCAAAGTTCGAGTTTTGGAAAATAAGATTGGGGAAAGCCCCGCAAGGCCCGTGTTATGATTCTGAACGCGACCAGGCGTAGCCCTTGCGTGAGTAGATCGTCATCAAATTCTCGCCACTAACTAACCACTAACACTGTAAAGATTAATGTACACAAATCGCGATTGACCATGGTCTTTATTGAGAGCTGATTAGCATAAATTAACTCTTTTTCAATCAAACTGGTCAGCAAAGTAAATATAATTAAAACAAAACAAACAACAATGAATGTAACTCATTACTTCGAGCAAATTATGTCGAGAGCGATCTGTAAGGAACCAATAGGGGGCCCGGCCGGGCGACAAAGTAATATCAATTGACTAGCCGTAACAATTCTTCCATTCGCCTGGCCATGCGAACGGGCTTCCCCCATCTCTTGCGGCTTTTTGCACAGACAAGAGGCATGGGTGAGCGAAGATGACTTCCCGCCGGAAACCCTGAGCGTTACACACGGCATAAGCCAGGCAATCTCAGCTTCAATGGACAGGGTCCCGCTCACCCCCCCCCCCCCCCCCATTCCCCAACCGAAAACGTGATGAGCCCAAATGACTTCCCGCTTAAGAACCTGGGCAATACTGATTGTATCTCCAGCTTACGGACAAGTCAGGCTCGTAAAATTGTATAATTAAAAACACAAAATTTTGTCTCCCCTTCCTAACAGACCGCTTGCTCTAGTTTTACATTACCACAACGAATATATTTCTTATATAAGCGATTATAGGCGTCCAAATTCGCAAGAATGCCGCGAAATGAACAAATTGAATGAAGATGAGTTAAATATGCACATCCCAAATATCTTTTGGAACATGAGGGCAGGAATTTGATGACATTGTCTACTCCACTCAAATGCGGGTGAAAACCAACCTCTCGAAAACCAAACTCTTTAGGTCAGAAAGCCGATTGATAAAAACGAGGGCTAAATGTACACCAAATGTACCATCTGACCATGGAGATTATCTCCATGATCTGACCGTATGCAAAGTTCGAGTTTTGGAAAATAAGATTGGGGAAAGCCCCGCAAGGCCCGTGTTATGATTCTGAACGCGACCAGGCGTAGCCCTTGCGTGAGTAGATCGTCATCAAATTCTCGCCACTAACTAACCACTAACACTGTAAAGATTAATGTACAAAAATCGCGATTGACCATGGTCTTTATTGAGAGCTGATTAGCATAAATTAACTCTTTTTCAATCAAACTGGTCAGCAAAGTAAATATAATTAAAACAAAACAAACAACAATGAATGTAACTCATTACTTCGAGCAAATTATGTCGAGAGCGATCTGTAAGGAACCAATAGGGGGCCCGGCCGGGCGACAAAGTAATATCAATTGACTAGCCGTAACAATTCTTCCATTCGCCTGGCCATGCGAACGGGCTTCCCCATCTCTTGCGGCTTTTTGCACAGACAAGAGGCATGGGTGAGCGAAGATGACTTCCCGCCGGAAACCCTGAGCGTTACACACGGCATAAGCCAGGCAATCTCAGCTTCAATGGACAGGGTCCCGCTCACCCCCCCCCCCCCCCCCCCATTCCCCAACCGAAAACGTGATGAGCCCAAATGACTTCCCGCTTAAGAACCTGGGCAATATACTGATTGTATCTCCAGCTTACGGACAAGTCAGGCTCGTAAAATTGTATAATTAAAAACACAAAATTTTGTCTCCCCTTCCTAACAGACCGCTTGCTCTAGTTTTACATTACCACAACGAATATATTTCTTATATAAGCGATTATAGGCGTCCAAATTCGCAAGAATGCCGCGAAATGAACAAATTGAATGAAGATGAGTTAAATATGCACATCCCAAATATCTTTTGGAACATGAGGGCAGGAATTTGATGACATTGTCTACTCCACTCAAATGCGGGTGAAAACCAACCTCTCGAAAACCAAACTCTTTAGGTCAGAAAGCCGATTGATAAAAACGAGGGCTAAATGTACACCAAATGTACCATCTGACCATGGAGATTATCTCCATGATCTGACCGTATGCAAAGTTCGAGTTTTGGAAAATAAGATTGGGGAAAGCCCCGCAAGGCCCGTGTTATGATTCTGAACGCGACCAGGCGTAGCCCTTGCGTGAGTAGATCGTCATCAAATTCTCGCCACTAACTAACCACTAACACTGTAAAGATTAATGTACAAAAATCGCGATTGACCATGGTCTTTATTGAGAGCTGATTAGCATAAATTAACTCTTTTTCAATCAAACTGGTCAGCAAAGTAAATATAATTAAAACAAAACAAACAACAATGAATGTAACTCATTACTTCGAGCAAATTATGTCGAGAGCGATCTGTAAGGAACCAATAGGGGGCCCGGCCGGGCGACAAAGTAATATCAATTGACTAGCCGTAACAATTCTTCCATTCGCCTGGCCATGCGAACGGGCTTCCCCCATCTCTTGCGGCTTTTTGCACAGACAAGAGGCATGGGTGAGCGAAGATGACTTCCCGCCGGAAACCCTGAGCGTTACACACGGCATAAGCCAGGCAATCTCAGCTTCAATGGACAGGGTCCCGCTCACCCCCCCCCCCCCCCCCCCATTCCCCAACCGAAAACGTGATGAGCCCAAATGACTTCCCGCTTAAGAACCTGGGCAATACTGATTGTATCTCCAGCTTAAGGACAAGTCAGGCTCGTAAAATTGTATAAATACGGCAATAAAAACAGTCCTCTAAAAACACCAAATTTTGTCTCCCCTTCCTAACAGACCGCTTGCTCTAGTTTTACATTACCACAACGAATATATTTCTTATATAAGCGATTATAGGCGTCCAAATTCGCAAGAATGCCGCCAAACGAGATGTGACGCAAGTTATCAAATCCAAAACTTTTCCCATGTTATCATGTCAAAACTGATAAGCGAAACATGTGATCATTGTTCCATCTTCTCTTTAAAGATACTATGTCCCTTTTAAAGATACTATGTCCTAGCTTTCTCTCCTGGGATGTTTGCACCCTCCCCCCAATCCCCCACCCCTCTTATCCCAAACTGCTTCCGGCGCGCCTGGACGTAATTATAGAAGATCCAAGACACGGTGTTCAGAAACGGGATGAGAACGTCATTATTTTGGTTCATTTATTGTGTAACATTTGCGTAATTATTGGGTTGAACGCGGGTTATAGTAACATATTTCCTCTTCGACGTAAATTTCACGTGAATGAAGAACATGATTCATCTCAAGTCAGCCTCGTAATATTCACGTGAATTTCACGCAGATATTTTGACTAAAACTATCACTAACGCTTCACGTGTTTCTGTAACGCGATAATTTCGTTTATGAAGATGTAATTTCATAACCAAACAAACACGGGAGTATTAGGTTTACAAACCATGGTCTCCAAGGTAGGAATAATCACGTTATTATAATGGTGATATTGCAGTGACAATTGCGTGATTTAGTGTACGTGTGTTTTAAGTGACCTAGTGCAATAAACGTATTAACACATTTACGTAAATGTCAGGTGTTTGAAGAACGTAACCTCAAGTCGATACCTTGATATTTTCACGTGATTTTGTTTGTTGGGCTTCCACACTGTTTGTCAATTTTTTTAATTGGTGCTAAAAGATGAGAAGAAAAAAAATGAGCTTACCCCCCCCCCCCCCCCCCTCCCCCCCCCCCCCCCCCCTTCCCCCACTGAACGAAATATCGGTCGGCATAATTTTCGGGACACACACACACACACAAGTGCTCTTAAAGGGGGCGTAATTCTAGAATGAAAACATATTGTACTGTCTTGGTCACGCACTGGCGCCTGCTCGAGGGGCGTGGCAAGTCGTGATTTCTGTTCGTGATTGATTGGTCGTGGGGGTGTGTGGTGTGTCATCCGACGGTGCGGTTGTTCACGTCCTAGAGGAAATAGAAGGAATAAAACAAAACAAATGTTATTTTGAATTGAATCTTTCTATCCTGTCTTTGTCTAATTTCCCAAGACGAATATCCAATTGAATCCCCATTGAATGTCCCCATTGAATCCAATTTGGAGTAAATGGAAAGTGAAACAATGGGTACCCATTGAAACCAATGGGGACCAATTGCCAATTGGTTCCAATGGGGACCAATTGCCAATTGGTTTCAATGGGTACCCATTGTTTCACTTTCCATTTACTCCAAATTGGGGACCAATTGCCAATTGGTTCCAATGGGGACCAATTGCCAATTGGTTTCAATGGGTACCCATTGTTTCACTTTCCATTTACTCCAAATTGCCAATTGGTATTGAATTGGGATTCAATGGGGGCATTCAATGGGGATTCAATTGGTAAATCGATCCAGTTAGAAGAACCAGTGATAAATTATTGATACTTCATAATCGATATTGGCAACTGCCACCAATTAGGTATATTCCAATCTCATTTACATTAACTTCATCACAAAGATCATTTGAAGTGAATTCAAGAGTTTCATTTACAGTGACATTGGCTCGTACAAATATATATACTAAATATGTATATTGTTTTTTGGTTAGTAATCATATAATCAATATATAAATCAATATATCTATTGCTAAAACGTGAATGTAATTGTAACATGATCAGACAAAATAATCTATTGGTTAATAATTGCTGAAGGAATAAAGAAATCACAAAATTGATGTGCATTGTCATAATTTGCTTAACAAATCATGATAAATTTATTTTTCTGTGACACGTGTAAAGTGATAATGAATATTCATGAGATGCCTAGATTTGTTGGTTTCAATTGGCCAATTGGTTTCAATGGGACCAATTGAAGTCCAAATTAAGGCCAATTGGTCCAATTGAAACCAATTGGGGACCCATTAAAGTCTAATGGGGCCTAGGCCAATGGGTCCAATTTGTCCAATGGGGCCAATCCGGACCAATTGAAACCAATTGGGGACCCATTAAAGTCTAATGGGGCCTAGGCCAATGGGGCCAATGGGGCCAATGGGGCCAATTTGTCCAATGGGGCCAATCCGGACCAATTGAAACCAATTGGGGACCCATTAAAGTCTAATGGGGCCTAGGCCAATGGGGCCAATGGGGCCAATTTGTCCAATGGGGCCAATCTGGACCAATTGAAAACATCTGAGGTCCCATTGAAACCTGTTAAAACCTATTGAGACCTATTGAGACCAATTGAAACCAATTGAAACCAATTGAAATTTCAATTGGTGTTCAATTGGTTTCAATTGGATTTTCGTCTTGGGAATTCCTCTCTCGCTCTCTCTATTCCTCCTTCCTTTTCTTCTTCTTCTTCTACTTCTTCATTATCTTCTTCTTTTTCTTTTCCTTGTCTAACTCACTCTCTCCCCCCCCCCCCCTCTCTCTCTCTCTCTTCTATCTTTCTGTGTCTTTTCCTCTCTCGCCCCCCCCCCCCCCGCCCTATACTAAACCAAACGGTTACAGTTTAAACAGGGTACGGATAGAACTCACTAGAAGGGGAAGACGGTTGAATAATTATTGTAGTAGCCCGGCTGGGGATAACCCTGCTGGGGGTACCCCTGTGGGGGCCCGTAGCCGACGAGCGGGTAGCCCTGCATGGGCGGTGGGGCGGTCCCGGGCATGAAGCTAGGCGGCGGGTTGTATGGTATGGCGTTGCCGTTGCGGTTGTCCACATACTAAAGAAAATAGAAGGAATAAAACAAAAGAAAACAAATATCTTCAAATTGATTCTTTTTATCCTGTCTTTGTCTGATTTTCGTTTAATCTTTCTTTCATTGGTTATCCCATTTCTTTTTTCTGATCTCTTTCTCTCTCTATTCCTCCTTCCTTTTCTTCTTCTTTCTTTTCCGTTCTTCTTCTTCTTCATTTTCTGATTTTGTTTTCCTTCTTTTTCTTGTTTAACTCGCTCTCTCTCTATCTCTCTCTCTCTCCCCCCCCCCCCCTCTCTCTCTCTCTCTCTCTCTTCTCTTTCTGTGTCCCCCCCCATGCCTTTACTAAACCAAAAGGTGACAGTTTAACCAGGGCACGTACGCATAGAACTCACTTGGGGAATCATTTGGCCAGAGTAACCCTGCTGGAGATAGCTCTGCAACTGTTGGCTCTGGAGTAGATAGTTCTGCGGCTGGTAGTTCTGGGGCGGTGGGGCTGTCCAGGTCCAGCTAGGAGCGTTGTGACCTATATAGATGCTGTTCTCCAAGAACTAAAGGAAATAGAAGAAATGAAAAAACAATAGTATCGAATTATTTCTTTCTATCCTGTCTTTTTCTAATTTTCTCGTTCAAACTTTCTTTCATATATTCGTTATCCCATTTCCTTTCTCTGGTCTCACTCTCTCTCTCTCTCGATCTATGTCTCTACTCCTTCTTCCTTTCCCCTTCTTCTTCGTTTTCTTCTTCTGGTCTAACTCACTCTCTATCTCTCTTTTCTCTTTGTGTGTCTTTTCCTTCCCCCCCCCCCCTTGCTAGCCGCTTTACTAAACCAAAAGGTTACAGTTAAAACGTGGCACGCATAGAACTGATATTAGAAGCAACTTAAAAAGGGAAAGGAAGGAAGAGGGTAAAGGCAGGGAAAAATAAACAATAACATTTTATTCTGTGTCAATGCCCCCCCCCCCCCTCCCCTGAAAAAAAACCCCTCCCCGCGCGCCATCAATCCAACCAGCAAGTTTATAGAAAATATCCACTATACTGTTGAACTGACAGTGTTACCCACTTAAGCGTTATCCGTTGATCCCCCATGGTCCCCTTTTTCTTATGTTAATTGAGAGCTGATTTTGATGAGATAAACACCTGCCAGTGACCATGCAGACTAGATGGGCTTTAATGCTTCTATTGACGTTTATATACCCGTGAATCTTCTTTGGAAAATAAATAAAAAGAGTGGTACTAAAATACTGCATTGCATTAATTTTAATGCGGACTTTTACCCCCCTCCCCCACCCCGAAAAACTGTGTACATAATTCCCCCCCCCCCCCTAAATGAGACATTTACTGCAATCAGTTTTCCTCTCCAATTTTTTTGAATTTTGTTGAATCAGAAAAGTATGTAATTTACAGTTCTGATCACATTTGTATAAAAATGAACCCTTTTCCTCTATCAGCCGCTGCTGTATTTTGTTATTCTAATTGTATTTATATCGAGCATTACTATATAGTTATAATACAGTAAAACCTGCTTTAGTGACCACCTGTATAGAATTAGAAAGACCACCTGTCTACACAGACCACGTTTTCTGTTTCCCTTGAAAATTGTTTCTCTTGAAACAGTACTAAGGGGACCTGTATATAAAGACCACCTGCCTATGGAGACTACCTTTTTTGTCTCCCTTATAGGTGGTCTTTATAGACAGGTTTCACTATGTTGATGATTACAACAACAAACAACCAAAAAACAATCGCCGAGACTTTCAGGAAATCAATAATATAAGGGCAATTTCAATGCCCTATTATATTCCCTTTAGAATTTTTGAAATTGCTTTAAGGTTAATTTTTTTAAAGTCTTTGCAATCGTTTTAAACAAACAAAAAACTGATAATAATAATAATACAGTTCTTATGGAGCGCATTATACCCTTGAAAAGGGTATCAACGCAAGTAATGAATTATTAATAATAACGCGCTAAAATAAATAACCAAACTTACATAATAATTATTTACTGTGGATGGTGGGGTCTGCTGACTGCGTGCACCGGCTGGATTACGTTTAGGAAGCTTCTTTCTAGGCTATATTTAGAAATTGAAATGGTAGAGAAATGATTCATTATCATAAAGAATACAACTAATTTATAGCTACTAAAAAATACTAACCTCAGATAAATGCACATGCATGTTCATGTATTTAATGGGGAGCACAGCTGACCCATGCCCCCCTTTAAAGCCCAATCAGCATCCCTCAAGTACAGAAGAAAAAATGTACCTTGTGTTTTACCCTCCCTTTCGCAAAGGGTAGATCCCGCTCCCCCCCCCCAAGAAAAAAGCACTTATAGCATTATAATCGGTCTTGTTTTGTTTCTAAGCTTGATTTTTAAAGTAAATTGATACGTAAAAATTTGCTGACTCTTTTTCTTGCCACAAACTTTATTTTTGGAATTTCCCCCTTCCCCCCCTAGAAATCTGGACACATCCATGCATTATTGCATGCACATTAGTTTTATAGTATTATAAAAAGAGTCATAGGCCTCAGGCCTCTCGCCAAGAAATTAAAAACGCGTGGCGCGACCCGAGGGAAAATTTGACCCCCCGCCCCAAAAAAAAAAAAAAAAAAAATAAAAAAGTAAAAATTTGATTATTTTTTTTTTTTTTTTTTTTTTTTTAATTTAAATTTAAATTTACAAATTACAAGTATTACAAGTAATTTGATGAATTTTTAATACCATACCTGCCAACCCTTACGAATAATTCAGAATATTCTGTTTTGGGGGGATTTCTAGGACCAGAAAATCCGGAATTTTCTGATTTTTCAAAAAAAAAAAATATAAAAAAAAAATATGATTTTTTTTTTTTTTTTTTTTTTTTTTTTTAAGAACGCGTGGCGCTAGGTCGGGCCCATCAGGAACGCGTGGCGCGCGCGCCACGCGTTATCTGTGTACGCGAGGGGCCATGATAGGCCTATAGAGTTGCGATTGGTTAAAATAGATCGTAAGCCCGTGAATCACAAGCTTCAAGTTACAAGTTTGAAGCAGGGTTTCTCAATCTCTGGTGAAGTTGCGATCAATTTGAATTAATCGCAACATTCAATTGAGAATACCTCATTTTCAAGATTATAGCAAGGTTTACAATTTGTATTATTGCTATCGTTTTGGTTTCATTGCGAAATGTACATCGTCTCTTAACTGATATGCCTTTGCATTATGAATGTATTCATAATTTCAGGGTGCTGTTAATTTTTGAATTTACAGAATATACCTCTTTTTTTCCTTTTTCTAACACAATAAGCAAACAAAGCTCAAATGGAAAAGCATTTGAGGATCAGTTGGTGCCCAATATGATATTCGATTCAAATGATTTTATTTCTCATGCAGTAGTATTCTTCTGGAAACGCGTTGTTGCATTTATTCGTTATAACTTCAAGGAAACACTGATAATAAACCGAAAATACCTGATTGCTGGTGCAGATTCTAATTGTAACAACACTAAAGATATAAATGTAATTATTACATAATTATGCACAATATGCAATATATAAACTATACATGTTAAACTATTTCCAAGGGAAAACTTACAACAGTCTTGCAGTATGGCATGTTTTTAAAAATGAACTGTGTTTGGATAACATTTCAGATGTTATATCAAATGCCCTTCAACATTATAGCCCTTGATTTTACCTAATTGTAAAGATCTCAAGAGATGATGTGTAAAGTTAATGTCTATTTCTGTTTCAATTATTTTGTTGTTAAATGTATTTTATAACCGTCTGCGAATAAATACCTCTTAAGAGGGAGAAGAAAAAAAAAAATTGGTCGAAACAAATGTAAAACAAGCAAAATCTCAAAGTTAGAAATACAAAGAGTGATCTCACTAACCAACTTGACGTACAGCAAATATTATGATACACAATACACTACACACTAAAAAAGCATATAGGCATAACTTCCATAATATACAAAACAAAATACGTTTATGGGAAAACAGACTCATTAAAAGTCTTCCTCTTGTCAGAAATTGAACCTCCATTTTCTAAAATGCGCAGGAAGTTTATTTTTCTTTTTTGCCAAATAATATTCTATTTCCTTTTGTTTTTTAACGA